>JAWWMW010002007.1:0-26780 GCA_035048345.1 Echeveria elegans
CTATTTTTTAAAATTAAAAATAATATGTAAATGTAATTAATTAATTAATTTTAAATTTTCTGTTCAGTTCAGTTCATATCAAAAAAACAGACCCTAAATGATGGGATACATTTTCATCCACAAATCAACTTGCGTCTGAAGTAATTGCTTATTTAATAATGTTTGTACGACACGTGGTTGCGTTGGTTTTGTGGACTTGTTAGTTGACGCAAGTCGTTTCAACTCTGCCGATCTTGTTGGGTTTGAAAGTTGGAAATGACTCATTTTTGTTACAGGCAACAGATGACGATGAATTCAAAATTGGGAGATACAGAACATGCACTTGCTACGTCAATGGTTACAACAAAAGACTGATTGAATGAGTAACTTGTCAAGGTTTTCTGGTTTTAATTTTAATACGAAATTTTGGAGGACCTGAACTTTCCTTGGGCGGTGCTGTATTTGTAGCGTTCGTAGCTGTTTTTGGTACCCCTCCAGCAATTTGGTCCGATCCTTGTGTCGCCGAAGGCTGCGCTTTGTTCTGGTCTTGCTCCTGCATGGAGGGTTCTATTTTCTCAGTCTGTTGTCCGTGAGCGCAAGTAGATGCTTGTGGTATGGACTTTGATGATTGTTTATCTTTGAAGGGCTCGTTACATTGGCCATGCAAATCAACAGAATCAGATGGTGGCTTTCCGGAAGGCTCATTCGCTACCAAATGTGGATCTATTGAAGCAGATGGCTGAAGTGCAGAGTTGAGATGCATTTGCATTCCCGTTTCTTTCTTCTTCGCTTTTTGTTTTTTCTTTTCCTTCTTTAGTCTCTTCTTCTCTAAGTATTCTGGATCATCTTTTTTCCGCTTCTTCTTCTTCATCTCATTATCTGCTCCATTTAAGTGAGCTTCAAGTTCTGCAAGTGATTCTGCACCACCATGGTCATGCCTTGTGTCTTGAGGATTCGGAGTAATGTTTTCTCGGATGGAGGCTGGATTCTGGTCTGCTTCACGAGAAACTACTGAGAGCTTACTCGAATCAGCAGTGCACTGAAGCTCTTTTCCATGATTATCAAAATCACTGATGATTTTCACGCTACCAATACTTGCTGACATACGGGATCCATGATCATGAAGTGAGTTTGATTCCTCGAAGTTCTGGTTTCTTGTGCCCGTAGACTTGTTGAAATTGACTGCAGGAGCATCTACAGAGTTCGAGCTAGTGGCTCCCCTTTCATTTTCATTGCGCAGGCCATGAGATCTTTCACTAACTGGCTTCTCTGCATTACTAGATGCTGTAGAACATTTCACCTTTATCTTCACAACGGGCATCCTCCAACCCTGACTGTTCGAAACTGTTTCGACGTCCTTTGAATTTCCAGGGACAAGAATAGTGTCATGATGGATATTTAAGTAGTCAAGAGCACCCTGCTGAGATTTTTGTGGCGATGCAGGATCCTCAGGATCATCAACAGTTTCTACAGCTGGCATATTGTTACCGGAGTTGGCCTTTCTATCATCGCTACTCACTTGGAGAATCCCCCGTTCAGTATCCATAGGTGTTGCAGGCAAGGGCTCGCCATTTTCATATGAATAAGCAGGAGGTACAGAAAGTGCATCTTGAGGTTTACTTTCCGCAGTGGCATCAGCAACCTGGTCCCCAGAAGATTCCAAATTGACCATGAAAAACAGTGGATTTCGAGGAACACCGAAAAGAGTCGGGGACCTGAAAACAATTAAAAGAGAGTTAGATAAGGGATCAGATAGAGAACAAGTCTAATTACTATATTTACATAATTAACCAGCACACATAGATTGATAAGGGTACTATGCAATACTAATATAATGACAGCTGAGACATGTTATTAATGTAAGATCTACGAGGCATTGTGCCAATAAAAATGTGCGAGCACCGTACAACTACCATCACCTGAGAGCCAAAACTTGCAAAATGCAGAACAAGTTGTGACGAAGAAGAACATTGTTAAACGCCAGCCGACTCTCCAGTAAGCGTAGCAAAGCCACCAGGGTAGGACTCTTGATGTCAGCATTGGATTCTGCCTCACTTCTAACATGACACATGCGCAACGCATGTGCAGACAACTTCACCTGGCCTGAATGAGCAAGTAATCAAGATAGTCGGAAAATGAAGAATCATGGATAAGCACGCGAACTACAAGGTTTTGTTTTGCAGACAACATTAGCCGTCATCTGCAGCAACATGGTAAAAGTTTTCAAGCCAAGATTACCTCGCAAGTATGGCTCTTCATTCAAGAATTTAATAAAAAGCAATAGTGCATCATCAATTCCTTTGCCATAAAACTCGAGATCAAGAAGCGCCCTGTTGGCTTCAACACGAACTTGCCAGATCATTTTGAGATCACGATACGGTTCAATAAGTTCATATACTCGATCCTAAACCAAATATAGAGAAACTTGAGTGGCAAAATATTATAGTGGTATTCGTTATGAGCAAAACAAAAGTCTTACAAGAGGAATAAATCCTGACAGATTCACTGCAGTTTGCGTCAAGCTTTGGATACAGCTAACTGTAAGGATTCCATTGTAGCTTGGCATCAGTCTGGTGCATTGGAATGAAAAAAATTATTCAAAGGATATAGTGGATTGCAAATGTCTTAGTTTACGACATTTTGGCACCTGTCAAATTGCAACAATCGATCCAAGCGCTTGAGAAGGGAAGATAACAGGATAACACTCTGAGGAAATGAACAAACAGTACAGAGAAATATTTTCAAAATATTTGGAATAATGCACAACAGCACAAAACAAAAACTCCCGAAGATTCATCAGTGCTCAGAATAACATGACACGTCTGACAGAATAGGATAGGAGCCAATATCAAAAGACTAACATGTCCCAGTATGTTTTAATTAAATTAAACGCACCTGCTGCCCAAATTCAAGCTGACCAACAGATTGGACTAATGCAGCCAGCCAGAACACGTCAGAATAAGGATTTCCATTATTGTCATTATACTGCATCAAAAACAGAAGCCTAAATAAGATCGTCATTAGTGTGCAAAGACTGGCATCTGGCATCTCTCACGGCACTAGAATGACATAGACGAGAGAATGTAAGACTCAAGTGCTTTGCCATGTGAGGTTGTCGGAATCAGGTAAAAGGATTTATTGTTGTAAACAGCCAAATAAAATTGCACTTACAAACATTCTTAATTAATTTTGACACAAATACTTACAAATACTTATAAGCGAACACCGGACCAGTTTGCCATCAATGAATTAAACTTACGTCAACCAAACAATTCGGCACCACCAAAAGTTCGCTACTATGTTCTCACTCTAGTTTGCCATTCAGATAAGAAAAACAACAGCCTCATCGATGAAAACTAGAAAGTGATTTTATTACAACTCTGCCAACGTTGATAATGAAAGTAAATATATTACCTTCAATAGTTGCAAAATGAAATCCACAGCTTCTTTAGGACTTTTTTTATCTGATGCTCTGACCAACGCGATGGCCTTTGGAATAGCCTAACATTCAGACAGAATTTCAAAAGAAAATAAACTAGGCAACTCCAGGCTAGTTGTTTAAATGTTAAACATGCAAAAAGGCTCATGGACCCATATATAGCACATCATCCAATAACTAAACATGCTAAATAAGACCAACCATGCAGGATATTTTGAAGTTTAGGGTTGAGTCTTAGGTGTATGAAATGTAGTGAAACCTTCAACAATAAGCCGACCACAAGTATTCATATTTACATAGGCTACCATACCACATTACCTCGAGGACAAAGTACTCGGCAAAATCATGGAAGTCATTTGGCCTGGAAAGAAACACCATAATGTGAATATGTAACAAAAATCGTAGCAGCTACTGCATGGATGAAGATGCTTACTTAGGAAGCGCGATGGTAGAATCAAACCTCCGGCTTATATAAAACTTAACCAAATGGTGCAAACCAGCCCAGTCTGTATCCTAATATGCATATATCAGGTTTAGTTTCAAACATATACAATAGCAAAAGCAGGCAGTAGCAAAACTGCAATAGTGGAATGATGCAGGAGAAGCAGAACAAGTCCAACAAGAAAATGAGTGTGGGAAAAAAAAAACATAACGGAAGAACTACCTCAGATGCAGTAGCAGCCAATGCAAATGCTGCATCTATCCTCAGTCTCCAATATGCCTGCAAAGACAATGTCATTAAGTACCGCCACAAAAAAAAATTGATACTGAAAAAGCATTTAGACAACCTACTTTGGAGTCACATAGAAAACTAGACAAAGCGTTCACAACAGAGAATGAGAGTCGTGGCAGTGCCTCTAATGTTGCAATGGCTTGAGCCTGAGCAACAACATCTTTATCTTTCTCAAGTTGATTGATCTGAATTTGAAGATCGAGCGACGTCTCAGTCATGAAACAAATGTATAGGTAATTAACATAATCTCTCCAACGAAAAACTAACAAAGTGAAATATTCATAACATGCAAAGTCCCCATTGCTATGGTCAGGGTCTTCAGTGATCAACCACTTGATGGAAATAACATGCGGTCAACAGAGTACATAAGTGACTGACAGTTGACACAATAACAAAAAGCTATCTAATGCAGCATATAAGCAAACATCTGTAACAGATTATTTCAAAGTCAAACCATAATGCTTTATCAAATGCTTTGAATTCTTACCCACATATGCACAGGCTGGTTGAAATAAATCTCAGCTAGATATTCCAACTCTGGGTCTGCCCTAAGCCATAGCAATGGGGACTCTGCACTGAATTTCAAAGTTCACAAGAGATCCAGCCGTTATTTTCTAAACCTAAAAAAAGTAACAAATTCGATGCTGCGACTAATGTGCCACAAAAAGGTACCTTGACCGTGTGTCTTGGGCAGGAGCTATGTCCCCATTATCATCTGAACCATCAGCTTTTAAACCCTTTTTGGGTTTCTGAAATCGTTTTGCAGCTATCTTAGAGTGGCACTGTATTTCAAGTAACTGACATGTATCTCCAGCCATCAGAAGAATGGGATGGTCATATGTTCCATCAAGTTCGTGAACTCTGATACTCATCATCCCAGGCCATCCATTGTCACCTTCAGAATCTAACTTACCATTCTTAACAGCTGGGACACTTGAAACAGGGATAGCTGAGCATTCCCGCAGTACTGCCAATTCAACCATATTTTTTCTCTTGTTGTAAGAAAATCCCATCCTACCAGAGTTATCCCGCAAACCATTGTTGATGTCAGAAAGATCATAAATGTGGACAAGAAATATAATATGAAATTACTGCAAAACCAAACCTTAGAACTGGACAGCCAGAAGATGATACCCATCGTGGAAAAAATTCACGGAGGAAAGGACGCTCAAGATTTCCAATTTTGTTAGCAAATTGTCGAAACTGCATTTCACAGTAGCTTATATCAAGCAAACTAAATTGATAAAAGCAGTGTTAGAAAGGTGTTTCATTGTCCCAGCAGAAATACAGCCCACTCATATATTGAATTAATTTAACGTCCCTAGTCTCTTGAACCATGCAACAAAAATGAACAAATCATGAGTTGTGAATTCAGGGAGTAACTCTTCTTCGAATGTAAGTTGAATATACAGAGTATACCAATATGCTTATATGATGATCTCTAATGAGATTTCTATTATCATGCACAAACAATCACCTCTTTTGTGCTGAGAGTTCTACTAGGATTGCTTGTTTGCCGAGCTCTGCCGACTATTCTCTGCAATATCTGCAGGTAAAAGAAATTAAAGAAACAATGAGAAAAAGCTTAAAATAATAAATCAAAATGTAAGTATGTCATACCTCGGATAATGGGGCATAACTCAAGTTCATACATTGAAAAATAGGTCTTGAAACAAACACAACAGAAACTGAAATACGTCTCCCCAACTAAGTTAGTTATGTATATTCATGTGTTTTCACACACAGTTAACTCCCACCAATCTGGTAGGTTAGTGTTCTTATGTATGGCGACTCTTGCCATCTACAAGGCTACAACTAGGCGTGATGAAGATCATCAAAATAGATTAACAAGGCTGAAAATCACAGACTACTCAAAGAAGTTTTAAAAAAACCATTGAGGCGTGATACTGGCTAAAAGTAAGTCGAACCCAGCAAGATCACCTTTAAGGAAAGACTTCACAGTTATTTCTTAAATATGATACAGGATATCTCCTTTAAAACTTGGCTCTGATGAACTTTAGCTGATACCACGACATGCAACATTTTTCTTTTGAAGAACATAATCAATGCAATGATACAACCTCAGTAAGTATTTGCACTGAGTCAAAATCTTCAGAGAAGACATTTAATGGAATAACAAGATGAGCCAACATACTTTACAGAAGGACTCTGGTCCCATCTGCTTCTCCAACATCTGAAGAATTGCCACCTGTTTATCCAGGAATTTGAATAAAACAGAAAAAAATGACGAAACATTGAGATATGCAAAGGCAGTAAAAGTCACCAGCACAGTGGAAATAAAACTTACAGCTTTCCATGCCCGTATTTGGCCATATAAGCCAACGCTTTCTGTTCCATACAAATCATTGGCAGAAGAACTCAAAACAGTGGCACCACTGTCATCTATTTTACAAATTTCACAGTTTGCCTGTATAATAAGGAATTAATAAAATTACCATAGACAGGATTGAAAGCACGAAAGCTAACCATTATACATTGCCTAAATGTTTGAACAAGTACAACTTTTTTTTATTATACAAGTACAACTTTGAAGCAGGGGTAGCGAAAAAGAAAGAAAGCATTGTTGTGGTTTGATATAGAGTGGCGAGAACAAAACTCATGAAAGAATGACTCCCCCTATGATCTACAAGTGATTATACAGTTACACTCATCTTAGAGTACTATGATCAGATGTATTGTGTTCATCAAATGTCGAAAGTTATAATATGCTACTACCGAAACAACTTTTAATAATACGGTAAGAAACGCGATTTACAAAGGATAAACCGGTCTACCCAAAAAAGGGTATTTCAAACCTTGTATCTTTGGTATCGAGCCTCGTTATTTCCTAAAGATTGTTTGATGAATGAATCGGTCATATAACCAGCAAGACCATCTAAAAGCCACTCTGGAAAAAATAGCTGCAATATATCACATAGCTTCACCGCAACATGAATCGGATTCAAGCACAGTATGTAATCAGCTTACCATCGTTGGGCGATTCAGGAGTAATGAAGACACCAAACCATTGTCTAGCTAGTGCATGTGCAAGCTTAATCCTTGTCTTTATTGCCTGCTTTTGTAATTAAATACATCGGGAACTGATGAAATTTGAAATGTAGCCGGAAACTTTCTTTGAACTCCAAGTATAACAATCACACTCACTGCTTCACGAACCCATATTGGAATGTGATTGAAGCTACTCTTATAGATGCGGTAACCTCATTGATTAACATGCAGTCATGCATTAAAATTTTTAAATCCAATTATATGTCTCTCCCCGAGACTTTTGTTCCTCAGTATTCATTCACATAGTGATGGCAGCACTCATGTGTTTTCGACAATATTGAATGGGTTGACTGATGACTCATGAATGTTCACACACGAAGTCACTAACCACCGCACGAAAGGTGCACTTGTTGTCATTAGCCATTACCATATATAATATGGTTAGACTAACAAGTCACATCAAAAACATAAGTACTAATATGCATCCAATATAGAGAGAATCAAGAGAGGAACCGATAGCTAACACTCATAAAGCAGCTCTAAACATGGATTATACATAAAACAGCGACTGACTAATATCAATAAAATGTGAGACTGTACGGATTTGAATTTAACATAGGACTGAAGCCATTTTACTGAAACCCAATACCACAATTTCAACCATCGGAACATTGTACACAGTATCTAAAATGCTGAAACGACAAAATAACAAGGGAGAGTGTGAACTGTTGCTTTTGAAATTGAACAATAAGGTTGATTATCATTAACTGTGTACAAATCAATGGGCTGAGGTAGAACTGAACTAACACAAGATGAGCAAAAATAAACTGAAGTTGAGTGTCAGTGAAATACAAGTTGATAATGTAAATGTACATGGATATATACTCCTAAGTCCTAATAACAAACCTTAGCAGTAAAATGATCACAAATGGTAAAAGAATGTCAAATCTGACGCACCTGGTCAATAATTTTCTCATCATACAGAATTTGAGAGCTCAGTATAGTCATAGATGCCCCCATGTTAAGGGTGGATACAACCATCTCCGGAGCTATAAATACTTGCTTGTATGAACCAAATGGAAATGGTGCAGATAGGTAATTCTCAAAATGGCTGGTTAAAATGATTGCATATGTAAGTACCTGTCTGAACTCCATTCATAAAATAAGCAGGTACATATGGATAAGATAGTGACCTAAATGCAGCATGGAAACATCCAATGGTGTGTTGAAGATCTGACCGCTTCGACGGCAGGCACATATGGGAAATCACACCACTATGGCGATCAGGAATAATTTGGAACGGGCCAACCGCTAATGATATCCATTGTGCAGCCACTGGGATACCAACTTTATAGACATACGTCTTGCATGGAGGATCATCTTTGCTCAAGACCTGTAAATAAATTGTAGGCGGACGCGAAGCTGTAATGAGTAATGACAAGTTTAACCACTAAACATGGAGACTTGCAGTGATGATTAGCTAGTAAATGCACAATTCAGATGCAAATGAAGTTATTAAATTACTATACAGAAACAAGACTGCTGTTTTTGATATGTGAAAAGCAATGGACAAACCTTAATTAGTAAAAGTAATACCCTTTAAACATTCTAAACATTATATAAATCAATATTTTTGGCAGATTAGCGAAGCTCAATACGAAACCATGTGCAAAGTAGTTAGAAATAACCTCATTTTCAGTTATCTTATATTGTACATTAGATGCTACATAAAGATGCTTAAGTGTGCAGCCAAATACTCACCTGATAAAGCAGCTCGCCAGAGCTGACAGCCACCAAATTTTGGGCAACAGTGAACTCCAAATCAAAGCTAGAAAATGAACCAAAATTTAGTATATCAACATGGTTATTTATTCATGTATCATGTTCTCATCATTTGAGCTGTACAATATCGTACAAATATTTCATACCAACATCGCTGGAAAGCATCATCAAAACATGGGAACCAGCAGCGAGCACGCCTTATTTGATTATCAGTAAATAGAAAATTATCCGCAAAATATACTCCGGTCTCAGCCTTCTCCAGGCAATATTCAATACGAACCAGTTTCACATTCTGCGTTCAGTATCAATCAACATAAGACTACTAGACTATAAGACGAAAAGGCACTACCAGTAACATCTAGTCATCAGAAAGCACATCCATATTCACATTGCTGGACAATTATATTCAGGTCAACAGCAATGCACCCAATTGCAAGTCAAATGGAGAAAAACCTGTTTCGCCTCAGTAGACGACTGTTCTCCATTTTCCATCTTTTCTTGCAGCTGGGGCTCACTCACACCAGCCGTAGGACAAAATATCAACAAATTAGGCATCAATTCTCTATCAAGCACAGTTATATAAGTAGCACCAGCAGCATCAGCAGCAGAAGTAGCAGTAGAAACGGAGCACCACCTGTTCTCAATTTCAGCAGTCTGAAAATGAGAAAAAACATCAAACACCGCGGTCTCTCCATCTATCATAACACTTGATATCTCCATATCATCCGCGTGCAATCCAATAATCCCATTCTCTGGTACCGCAATCTCCAGCTCCGTGTGACTATTGAAATCATTCATTCACACACGCACACAGACACACGCAGTTTTAATAAGAGGAATAATGAAGCGGTGAAGCAAAGAAGAGATTCGAGTTTGGGAAATTGTACCCGTAGATGCGACGATTTTGGAGGTCGATGGCGAGACAAAGCTTCTGGTGACGAACGAGTTGTCCGGAGTCGTCGTTCTTCGGCTTACGCGGCTTCGCCATTGAGAGTGATTTGATTTGAAGGGAATCGCTGTTTTATGCTGGTGTGATGTGTCACTAGGGCTTGGTGTGTTTAATTTGGCTCTTCTATTTCATTCATCTAAAAAAAAAATTCACATTTTAATTTTATTTTTATATCCGTTTTGCTATTTATTTATAAGTTTAGATGCTAACTACTTCTTTTTCAAAATATATTTATTTAGAACTCTATAAATATTATGAAATTATTTTGAACATTTTATTATTAAGTGTTTAGGAGGTTTTGAAAGAATAACAAGTTGATTGATTAGAACAGTATCACCGAGTTTGGTTAATATCAATGGATATGAAGCTTTCATTAGCTCTCCCTATCGTAACACATGGATTTTGTCATTCAAATTCACATTATTTTTTTATAATAGCAAATAATATGAAACACTCATCGTACCGACAGAAATGTAACAAGAATAGGTGCTCATTGACTCATTTTTAAAATCTATTCGATATTTTTAATTTTGAGATAGATTGGAGTATATGAGGACAATTTGGTTATTTAATGTTATCCGTAATTAAATAAAAATAACGATTGGCAGGGAAGAAGAAGAATAAGAAAAGGGCACAACTCCGGTGTGATTGGTTTTCTGGCGATATCCGATTGAAAGCAATTGCAAGAGAACATCACTCTCCTTCACTCTATCCGCCAGCTTCACGTCCCTTTCGAATCCATACATCGGATACGAATACCCCTCGGGATATGCGTATTTCGATTTCTTACTTGTTGCTATTGCTGGTACTGATTTTGATTTCTGCTTTTCTTTTTCAGATTATAATTTATGTAACTTATGCTCAGAGGCTGCTCGTCGGTTTGATATTTCAATTTGTAGACAATTAGTGATTTAGCTTATGATATGAATTTTTTTTAAGATGATGAACTCGGTCTTTTCTTGAGTTCTTACTACCAAATATGTAATGCAATGTTGGTACTGTGGTAGTAAATTAATAATGAAACTTGGATTTTTGGTTGCAATTTTTTTGTGTGATTGTGATATGTGAGAGTGGTGGAAATGTGTATCTCATTGGACTTGTGCAATGGATGCAGGGTTGTTAATGTGTTTCATGGTTCGGTATGTTTCAGTTTAACTGAACGAATGAATGCTGGTAAAAAGTAGCTGGGAATGAGCCGCTCCCCTTCCTTTTCGATAAAGCAAGAAAACAGTCCAAAGCTAGATATTGAAGCCTTTCGTAGATGGGTTGTTGCCTTCTGCACTATTAGGTTTGACCTTGAGCAAGGTCAGCTTATTGAGGAGTGTTATCCTCCAGGTTGTCTTACTCATGATGAAGAACTTGAGATATCATTCAACTCATTTCCCGATTCAGTTTCTCAGCACCATAACCGTTCGAGCATTCACGATTGCATCTTCTTTTTTCGGGTGCAGAGGCGTCGTGCCTCCAAGTCCAAACAAGGTAATATATCTCTGTCTGAGGTAAATCAAACCACCGGGAATTTGCCTGAGGTAGAATGTAACGACTTCTCTCCTAGGGCTGGTGATGCGGAAGCTCGTTCTCCATCCATACGTAGTGTTGTTGGAAATAGGTCCAAATATATCTATGGCTATGTTTTCAACAGACAAAGACATGATGAGAGGCTTAAAAGGGGAGGGGAACAGAAGTCTGTTGTCATATTGTCACCTTTCCCATATTCAAGTGTATTTAGACCATTGGTGCAAATTATGGGTCCACTGTATTTCGACATTGGAAGCAAAGCTCTTGAGAATATTGCTGCATGTGTATCTCAGTGGTGTCACCCTGTTCCTGGCAAACATATGGAGCTTCCTATTGGAAACGCTGTGCTTCGGGTAAACTTACCTCCATCGCACAGTTTGCCATCAGAGAAGGGAACTGTATTGGACGAATCGACTTCTTCAATAGCTCCTTTCCTCCCCACAAACCAATCTGTGCCTCAGGGTCTCTTTCATGATTCAGATCTTTTTGGTACTTTCCGTGGACTTCTGTTACAACTTTGGCTCTTGTGGGAATTGTTAATTATTGGTGAGCCTATCCTTATCATTGCCCCTACACCTCCTCAATGTTGTGAGGCTGTGGCTGGACTAGTTAGTTTGGTGGCCCCGCTATTGTTGAGTGTTGATTTTAGGCCTTACTTCAACATCCATGACCCAGAATTTGCTATTCTTAATTCCATTCGGGACGGGGGTTCTTTTCCACAAATGATATTGGGTTTCACAAATCTCTTTTTTCTTAAAGCTCTCCGTACTTTTCCTCATGTTGTGTCTGTGGGGAGCCCTGCTTCAAACCGGCTTCCATTTTCAGAAAGGTCGAGGAGTCGATGTCAGTTGTCAACAATGAGATATTATGTAGGCACTATTTAGAGCTCACTACAAATTTTTTTAGCCCCATTTGGACCCTACTTAAAAGCCGTCGCGCCTTCGGAAGGATCTTCGCCTTTTGTTGATCCTCCCTCTCTTGCAGCCTTTAGGGACGATGAATTCCTTAAAAGTTTATCTGAAAGAGGACTAGGAACGTTTTTATCAAAGCGCTTGAGGTCCAATTGGTTGGAACTGTACAGGTAATTCTTTTCAAGGTTTTCATTTGCCATTTTGTAATTATTCTTACAACTGGTAAGAATCATGTGCGTCTGTCAATGATATGTTTGTCTAATGAATTCTGTGAAAAGCAAATGTCCGGTGTTTGATTTCTGATATTAAGATGGTTTATTTATATATTAGGCGATTTTTAAGGGGACACAACTTTATGCCTTGGTTCCAAAGAAGATGTGCTGTTGCAGAACAAGAACAACAAAATCTATGGAGGCAGGCTAGAATGAAAACTGACATTCAGCTCGTTATTTCCAAGTTGTCTGAGTTGGAGGTCACTGATTGCGTTAATGCTATCAAGTGGCACCTTGCTGAAGAACTGCAGGTAACTTTATGTTTCTCAAAATCAGTTTGTCAGTAGTTGGGGTTAATCTATTGGTTCAAGCTGTTTACTGTCTTTTTTAATGTATCATATGAGTTGTCAACATGAACTCTTACTTGGTTATGCTAATGAACATGCTCTTGGTATCCACTATCGACCAAGGATACAATTATGCTAAGATTAAAAGTAATATTTTAGGCTCCGTTCTTAGGGTCTGGTAGGTTCCTTCTCAGATTATGCTAATCCTTTTGCACAACTGAACTGTGGCCTCTTTTACTGGAAGTGAGATGATTGGTAAACAGGAAATACATTAACTTGTAATGTTTTACTCAGCATTCTAGGTGTAAGATCCAAAAAACCCTTACTAGGTGTAACAAGACACATTTTCCTCAATGGTGACAGATTTCTGCAACCCTATTTCACCTCGCTTTTGCTGATGCCTTTGCATTGCTAGTTAGAATTTTCAGGGCCTCATTTCCTTGTGCATTTACTTGACTTATGTGATACTTGGACCGATGTGCCCGTTGCAATAAGGCTAACTGCGAAGTGGCTCAGCATAGTCTCTTCTTATCTTGATTTTCTCCTTTTCTTTTCAGCCTCTGATGTCCATCCGCTTACATTGGGATGGGACAGATGGGTATTTACTTGGCATTTCTTGTTCCTTTACTATATAGAGTTGGCTTGTCATAAATTCATGGTGATGGCAGTTTTGCTCATCTATGGATTGATGATGGACACGCAAGAGAAGGCGTTGATGAGACTCTCACAAAACTACTTTTACCTACGTATTGTAAATCTAATGGCAAGAAATACACGAGCATAGCATGCCTGATGCTTTTGTTTTTGGTTTCTCATATGTGGCAAGTTTATATATGAATGTTTCATTTGGTCAGTTGACATTGGAACCTTAGTGGGTTTATCGAATGAATTGAGAAAAAAGTGATCAGTAGTACTAGACTACGAGTAACGTCTTCTCAAAGCAAAGTTTGCTTGAAAGAGTGGCATAACGTCATTATAAGTAATATTTATAGAGTGGTGTAACAGGCACCGAACACACAATTCCAAACCGACAAGTTTGCCACAATTTATGACCTCCCTAAGTCAAATAACGTGAAAACCTCCTCATTCGCTTAAAAAGTGTTTTCCTTGATTCTTCTCTTAGCAATTTTAGTAAGGATATTATCTTTAACGTTTGCTTCTTTTGTTGGCTTTGTATCTTCAATATTGACTTCTAGTTTTTAAGTGAGAATAAATGGTACTACAGTGAAACTAGAATGTTATTCTCTGTGGTCCACTCTTTCCTTATCGTAACAGAAGTGCACCGTTTCTCAAATTTTGGACAGGCCTTTTGATAGAGTTCTATCGATAAATTATTTAGCTAAATTTTGTTCATTCATGATTATGATACATGTCACAGTTTTTATGGTTTACTGAAGAACGTCATGAAGGGATTTCAGTATTCAGTTACAATTTATCAATTCCTCTAAACATGTTGTATTGTCCAAATGTCACCCATTTGTTGCCTCATATTACTGTTTAGGTAATTTTTTAAACAAATGAAACAAGCATTGCGTCAAAACTACAATAGCTGGAAGCTGGATGAGACACCAAAGAGAAGGGTTTGATTTAGAAACAGGTTGGAGCTGAATTTCTCTCTGGAAAGTTTGCCATCCTCAAAAAACTTGTTCATTTTGGTTCGTAGGAGTGATATCGTTTAAGAATTTAATATATGATGAATACTTGACTTGTTTGTTCGTTGTGAATTATTTGGAGCAACATAGTGAAGGAAGATAATAGTATTTGCTTGTTCATTGTGATTTCTGCCAGAGCACGTATTCGTTTTAGTGTTTAGCGCATGTGTTTTGAATTTAGATTATCAGTGTCCTTGCACTCATTAACTATTGCTGCTTCTAATCAAGTTCATATTTACAGTTGCTGCATTCTGGAAAAGGCAAAGAGGATTCAGCCTCAGTTTGCGAGAAGCTGACATAAGATATGCTGACAGTTTTCAGAAAACTTCCAGAGGATGTGCAACAGCTCCTTATTCTGAATTCTGAAAAGGCAGCTGTTATCAAAGGAAGCAATGTACAAGTAGAAGACAGTAATGGGCGCTGTTGTGTTGTATGCATTAAATTATACGTTAGCTTAGGCTGAGTTTTCTAATATGTTACATTATTGGACAGCAAGGAGTGAAGCAGCGGCCGGTATTTGGAAAGTGTCGAGTCTTTCACAGTTAAGCACTTGTCCATTCAAGTTCTCAAGTGGTGAAAATAGGGATTTGAGGTTTCGAAATATCTGAAGCATATAAGTGGCCACAGTTTATTGTATGCAATGCAAGTGGGTTTTTAGAAAGCTTCACATCACACGAGTCTCTCTCTTATTTACAATTTTAGTCATCCATATATTATGGGATAGAGGGAGTAATAGCTATCCATCTACAACACACAAACAGTAAGAGAAACTTTCATTGCTAAAATTTAATTTTTGATTGTTAAATCTCCAACATACCATACATGCACCAGCCCATTAGACAGCCCACCTCACTCAGCCCACCATTCAGCCCAAATTTTTTTAAAAATAATAATTTAAAATTAGAAATTTTTAAAAATTATAATTAAATTTTTAAAATTAAAAATTTCATATTGAGAAGTTTTTGAGTAATTGAATGGAGAAATCAGAATAAAAAACACTTAAAAAACCAGAACGGGAAACGTAGGAAAAAATCAGGAAAATCAAACGAAAATATACATAAAAATGTATGTTCACGCTAGGTCCCGTCGGTACGACGGATTCACCTCTAGTTTATACATATTATAAAATTAGTTTCGTCGCATATCACCATCAACATTTACGGAGTATGTAATTTCGAAAATGTTCCTATTTTCTATCAATTATTATAAATCATGTCATCAATCTTGTATTTAATCAACTATTAACCATATTTGATCGGATATATTTCACATTCGGATGATGGGTGAGCATGTAATTTCGAAAATGTTTATGTCTTCTATCATTTATTACAAATCATGTCATCAATTTCGTATTTGACCATATATTTAAGCAATTATTAATCGTATTTGATCAAATAAATTTCATATTCGAGACAATAAATGAGCGAATTTGATAGTATTTTTACTATATATGAAATATATATTTTTAATTTAGTGTAATGAATTAGATGAGTAGGCGACAGCGGACAGACTAGTATATATCTATTATATAAAAGAATACAATCCATGGTCAATAATGATTTGTCAAAAATGTCACTTTCCTCCCTCATTAATCACTTACCATATCATCCATTCACTATTTGATTGCATTTGACTGTAATTTGATCAATTTTTAATCGTACAAACCATATCATCCCAGCCCATTAAAAATTAAAATTTTGATCATACGGGTCCGTTTAAATTTTCCCAAACTACACGGACCTGTTTAAATTTTTTATAAAACACACGAGCCCATTACAGCCTATTAAAAATAAAAATTTAAATTTTAAATTACACAGATCACACGCTAGTATATAATAATAGAGAGGAGGAAGAGGAGGACTTACCCAAATCCAATCCTTCATTTTTCTTTCTTCATCCTTTTCCTTCTCCTTCCCTTCTTCTTACAGAAAACAAGCACCAGCAGAAGAAGAAACTATGACGTCATCGTCGAGCTCGACCTCATCTTCATGGACGAGAGAAGAGGATAGAGCCTTCGAAGACGCCATAGCCACACACTATATGGAGAATCTTCTAGAAGATGAAGATGATTCAGAGCATTGGGAGAAGATCGCTGCTGCGGTTCCTAGTAAATCTATTCAGCAATTGAAGCATCACTACCGTTTGTTAATCGATGATGTCAAGGACATTGAGGCTGGATTGATTTCATTACCTGATTATGTCGCTGAGGATGTGAACGCTGCGCCGCCCTGTTCTTCTGCTAAGAAATTGGTAACGGAGAGTGGTAAGAAAGGGAGTGGGAATGTGAATTTGAATGGTGGACATGAATATGCTGGTGGTAATTCAAGTAGGTCTGAGCAGGAGAGGCGTAAAGGCATTCCGTGGACCGAAGAGGAGCACAGGTTGCTTGTTTGTTTCGCCCTATTTTGATTCTGATTGTTATTTAGGTTTTAGGTATAGATAGGTTTTGAGATCTCCTTCTTTTTATTATTATTTAGATTGCTCAATTTGCGATGGATGGAAATGAAGGTTTTGTTGATTTTTTTTTTTTTTTGATTTGGCAGGTTGTTTCTGCTTGGATTGGATAAGTTTGGAAAGGGAGATTGGAGGAGTATTTCGCGGAACTTTGTGATGACGAGAACACCGACGCAAGTAGCAAGTCACGCGCAGAAGTACTTTATCAGACTAAGTTCGATGAATAGGGACAGGAGGAGGTCGAGTATTCATGATATTACGAATGTCAATAATGGTGACATTTCGACGCATCAGCCACCTATTACTGGACAGCCAGGGAGCACGAATCCGAATGGGGTGCCTGCAGGAACGGTGAAGCATAGACCGCCAGGATCCATGCCTGAGATGGGTATGTATGGTGCTCCAGTTGGACAAGTAGTGGGTGCACCTGTGAGTCATGTTGCTGCTGTTGGAACTCCCGTGATGATGCCTCCAGGTCACCATCCTCCTTATGTCGTTCCTGTACCTTATCCAGTTGCCCCACAGCCGATGCACCAACAGCAACAATAGTACTAGTGCACTGCGACTTCCCATTTCACATTGTGAAGAATTCAAGAGCCATTAAATACTTGATGGAGCATCAGCAGCAAACGAAGAACGGACCAGAAGACCACATGCTTGTACGCGTATCAGGATACAGATTCACCAACATGTGAGTGTCCGAGACTTTCTATTGCTGGGTGGAACCGGACAGTGTTAAACATTCTGATAGGCAGGAAGAACTTGCAATTAAGTTAATATAATAACGATGTCTATGGTGCATCTATTACCCAGTATGCTGTGAATGGTTGGGTACTGCTGTCTGTGAGATTTGTTCAGAAACTTGTGAAATCCGGATTTTGTCAACTTATCTCCTTATCTCCATGGCCAAGTTGTAGCTTTATCATTTTGTGCTAGCTTCTTTGCATTCGTCGTAGCAGTGCAAGCCACATTGTTATTGCCTATGTAGCCAGGAATGGCGCACATGTTGAGTTGTTTCTCAGATGCACGTTAAGCCAACCTAGGGACCATTACCATGGCCAACTTATATTCCATGGTCCTTTTTTTCGGAGTGCAAGAATCTCTTGCCGACATTGGTGTGTAATGTACATTCTAGACCTTTGGAGGGAATATTATCAATTATAACCAGAGAAAGGAAGCTCCATATCAATGCAAGAAGTTCAGCTTTACTGAGTTGTTTCTGCTAAAAGAGGTCGATTGGGTTAACTGGTTGCCATTCTACATCAAAATACTAGACCCGGTCAGTCAGTGTCCTAATTCAGAAGTTAAAAGCATCTTCTACCACTAGCATATTAGCATCAATTCCAAAATGCAGCTTTCGGTTCAGTTCCCCTGAACCCAGCCTCATTAGTCCTGTACAAGGAAACACTGAAAACTAGAAGCTCTTGCCAAACATCCTAAACGAGCTTGAGCTCTGTACCTACACATCTGGAGTAGCCTATACATCAAATGTTTTCGTGCCCATCTCCACCATGGTGGGATCTGCAACCGCCGAACAGCAGCTTTCTTCTTCCCTGAGTATAGGCCAGCAACAACGAGATAAATCATAATAATCGAATAGGACACTCCAGAATACAAGTTATGAAAACATAATCAACCTAGAAATCATCCTCGAAAATGTGATAATAACAACTGACACTTGTTTACATTTAGTGGTCACTTACAGTTACAGCCCCACTATGCAACAATCATTACTAAGAAAAAATCAACTCAATATTCCAATGATACATACCATACTACATGTTCCTATGATTCGCAGTTCAAGATCTTGACACTTATCATTCTCTGTTGCTTTCTGATTCAAATCCAATGATGACCTAAGATGCAACCATTACAAGAATCTGGCTACCTAGCCAGCCTTTGATTCGGAGTACTACTCCAAGGATTTCAATTCATAGCAGATGATCACTAATATCTTTATGTGCATAGCATTTTGTAAAAAACAGACTGATGACTTATATGCATACGCTGTTCAAGCTGTAGAACAAGCCCTCTTACATTGTTAATTTGATGCCATGACTTCGGATATAATTTTAACAAGAGCAAACAAGTTGTACATGGAAAATAATAATAATTTTTCGATTCTTGAAGTGGGTAACTTACTTGGTTTCTCAACTATGTATGAACCCCATTGGGATTGTAGCTGAATCAGAACAGGTTCAAGAATAGGCCAGAAAATTTTCTGGATCTGGAGAACTTCCAGCACAGTCATCAAGCCAGATTTAGAAGGCGAAACAGTCTGCCATTCAGTCTCAGGACTCTCACCAAGTAATACCTAAAGTAAAGAGCAAAAAGAAAAATAATAATAACCAACCGAACCAGGAATACAGTTCCCAGAGATAAAAGTGACAATGGAGCATATGCAATACAGGATAATTTAATTAAACCAGGTTCTTTCCGTTAGTGATATACCAAGTGCGGTCAGTATAATGAAATGCAGCGAAGTGTAACATACTAGCCTGCAGTCCAAAATCAAGTGACTGTTTTAGAACTCCGGGTCAACTTACCATGTCAGTTCACTGGACTGGCTGCTCGAAAAGTAGATAGTAGAGTCATCTTCAAATCATCGATATCTTGAAGAGCCTTATCGTTCTGCGTCTGCAAACTTTGAACCTCCATCTCTAACCCTGTGATGAATACTATTACTGTCAAAGTGTCAATATGCATGAAACCAGCCTAACATATATACACAAAAGGTATATACTTCGAAAACAATTGATCATGCACAGGGAAATTTAGTAAGATTTAAATGAATAATCAAAAGGAACCTAAGAAGGAGAAGAAAAATATATGGGCATCAACCTGCACATCGCGTGCTGGAAAAAATAGGTAGTAATAGAATACCCGGTAGCTGTTTCCAATAAAATAATATCCAAACTCCAAACCTATAGGGATTCTGGTACCACCCTAACATCAAACATATTCATCGAATAAAGAATGATCCATGGTAAATGGATATTCCCGAGAGCTCTGCTAACCAGATATTGAACTTCTAAGCTCTTAAAGAACATCCTCAACAAATGCTGACAACAAATGCTGACACTGAGAGACGCAAAGCATTATCTTTCATAAGGAGCAGATCATATTCCTTTTCTAGAGACTCCTTTTGTGATGACGATGCCTTCAATGTTTGATCCTCTTGAAGATTCCGTTGAAAATCATTGCAATACAAGATAAATTCTTCCCTGCTTACATACACTATACATCAGCAGAGAACAGCAAAATGCTAGAATTTCCGTTAATATAAGATTTTGGTTGCGAGGACATCATCAGTAATTGTTTGTAGTTCGTCAAGGCTACAAGAGCTTATTCAGTTTAATGCATGTATGTACGATTGTGCATTATTGTGAAATAAATTATAAACACGACTTTCATGTACAGGAGCACAGGACAGCAGCATAATTCAGTGGTAACAGCCAACAGGTGTCATGTAAATAATAGTTTTGCAGGTAAAGTGTAGTTTTGACTACCTATAGATGTCAATCTTAGCATGCACCTTGTCTCGTTTACTTTTTTGGCGGCACAACTCCTCCTCCATCGACTGTGCCGATGCTCTCGAATCAGCTGCAGTTGAATGACAGAGAGTTCTGGTGATGGATCTTATAGTTGTTTCAACACCAGCATTCAATATTGTACAATTCGAGTTCAACACAAACTTCATTCGACCGACTTCAATGATTACCCACCCACCACAAACAAACCAGTCAATCAATAAGACTACTTCAACAAGAAATTAACAGAACAAAAATATAAAGATACAGATTGTAGAAAATGCAAAAGTCTTCGCTAATCAATGTAAATACAATGATATATGTTTAACAATAGTTTGATAAGAAAATGAATAAAACTGTGGACATCGAACTACACTGATCATCGAATCCTACACGTAACAGTTTAATCAACCACATTCGCAAATGCAAACTCAGTACAAAATTCCTTGTAGTTGCGGAGAAACTTGACAGAGGATAAGGAACAAACTATAGTTTCGCACTATTTCTAAGCGAAGGTTAAGAAACAGGAGAGACGGAGTAGTACCAGCGAGGTTAGAAAATCCATCGAGCTCAAACTCCAACACATAGCATGCTTTCATAAACTCAGGATCTCTGGCAGCCGATTCATTCTCCAACTCATTACATCCAACAGTCTCCGACTCGGTTTCTCACGTAATTTGAATACTAGCCTCGATCTCTCTGTTAACCTACAAAGATTGATCAAATTACAGAATCCAAATCGTCGTTCGCAAAACGAAGTAAACCCTAATTTACCAAGAATAGTCAATCAACGATCAATCAACACAAACACAATAGGAAGAAGATGATGATGATGAGCAGAAGCGTCAAGTTGAAGAATAACCTGATCGAGCGAATCCTTGAGATAAGATATTTGGTTGAGAATCGCTCCCGATTCCTCCATAGCTTGTTGACTTGACGTCAACGCTTCTCGATTTTGGCGCAATTTGCCTAACGATTACTGGCGATGAAAAGTGCTGTGGACGTGAAACAAAGTAATGCAGACGCTGCACGGCGGACGACGTCGTTTTGGTGCAGTTGAACGTGCGACAGACCGCGAAACGCAAGAACGATCTTAAAGAAAAAATGATGTTGTAGTGGCTTAAGCTTAGAAAGAAGATGCAAGATTCGAATCATTCAGGGAATTCTGACATTTCATAGATACATGCTACAATCTCCATCATTTAACTTAGATACAACAAGCACTAATTCACCAACAATGACAGTGATCGCTGCTGAGCTAAAGCTCACTACGTTGGTATACTTCACTTCCCACAGACACGGTTGAATTGTTAGCACGATAATATTACAACGGAGATATTCCGAGTTATGGACACTTCCTTTGGATATATGCAGCACCATGTTCTTCATATCTGCCATACATACAAAGATCAGTTATCATTTCAGAAAAGCAGAAGAGGTGACGAGTACAAGATTTAAAAAGCTTACTCGGATTTTGAAAACCACATCTGCTGGAATGAACCAAGAGAGGCTAATATACTTCCTCCTATCCAAACACTGAAGGCAGCACAGAAGATAAAAGCTAAGTTATCAAAACCAAGAAGGCACTGGAATACATCTGTTCTCTAGTTGAGAATGTGCATTAATTTTCAAACCTGAATCTCCTTTCAGTGGTGTTTCCACTAGCTAAGACTTTAACTCTAGCAGCTTGAGGAGACTCCTGCATGCAAAGATGATGGCACTGTGTAAGGGCATGCACTTGAATTCAAATGAAGCAATTTCTTTGCCACGAAAATCAATATCACAGAGACCAAAAAGTCTCTCAAACTTGACAAGACATTTGTGGCCAACTACTGGACAGCGATAAAAAATGACTAAGACGAAAGTCGTGTGAAAATCGCAACTTCAATAAAAAGTATTTAATACCTCTACCAAGTCTTTCTCAAGCCGCTCTTTCAGCTGTTGCATTGATGTGGTACCACCAGCAAGCTACAGAACAAATTATCATAATCAGTAACAGTGTAACAAAGAGTGTAACTAACAATAGTATACATGAGTTACTTGTTACTAAGGAATCCATTGGGTCTTACCAATATGCTACTGTATAGTTCCCTCCGAATGTCCACGTCACACTTACCGATGCTCTCCATAACCTGCAAAAATCCAGAATGAACCAATAGATAATGTGCCACATTGGACACATGCCACTTATCAGACAAATAAACAGCTTATAGTACCATTTGCGGCAGGCCACGGACGGAATGAGATATCTCTGCTGCATTTACCATTCCAGGAATTGTCTACAGTAGAGAACCAAAACCATGAAAGAATGTAACATATAGATAGCTTAAACCAGTCTTTATGAATAGAACATAACATCTCCCAAACCAATAATGGTAAATGGGATGTTTACATAAATGATTAAAACTTACCTGAACCAATGATGGATTGAACAAAATATCTGGAATCTTGAACCTATCAGCTCCAATTTCGATTGTCCTGCAGTATTTTTCAAAATGCAAAGAAACAGAAATTGGCACCCGCTTTGCCCAAAGATAAAGGATGGAGACAAGCTTTAGCGCCAAGAAGAAATAGATGGTAATGATATATCATCCTTAAAACTCACTGCCCATCAGGAAGCTCATATGACGTCATCGGAATATTTGAATATGATTTTTCTGCAGAGAGATATATGACATCATATGAGACCTAGTTTACATGATGGGTCAAATGCTTCAATCCAGATACAAGATGCACCACTTTCCCTACTAACTACACAACAAGCAGGTTAAAACTTGGAATAAACCAGAGATGGCAGAAATTAAATAATATGACTGATTTTCTTAGTTCTAGCAGCTACCCTAAATCCTAAACAAACAAAAACTTCAACTTAAAGTGAATTTTCAAGATCTCGAACTTAAAAGTAAATATAAACAGTGAAGGAACTTCCAGGATCCCGGATACTGAGGTTTACGTTTCTGAGCAACGTAAGGACAATCAATCATCTCCGTGTTTACATGTCCATAAATTAATTGCTCGACGACTACCAGTTTTACACAAGTTAACAAACAAAGTATCTCCCTGATCTCTCCTTAGCACCAAGTCACTCGAATTGACAATAGAGAGATGCAGACCCCTAATATAAACCAAAACTCAAGGACAATTACTAACCATCATATGGAGTGTCTGGCGCTCTACTGACACATTCCTTAATATCACTCACAATTGCCCTCTGTCAAACCGAGAAAGTAGTAAGATGGGTCAGTTTGTATTATTCATAATTAGCAGTCAATTGTAGATGCAAACCTGTGAGAAAAATCTGTAGCTCTCTGTAGTATTTGGAAAATCAAGGTCAACAGTCTGAGACAATTATAAGAGGATGCAGATTAGGAAAAAAATTATCCTTTAGAATATAGCATTTTTGAGTAAGTAACAAACACCGAATACAATCAAGAATTCTGGCATAGAATAATTATTCAAGAATACATCTATCATTGGCATCTTGTACATTTTAGGCAAGTAAATAGATGATCGGCTAATAGAACTAAAAAGCAAAGCATGTTCAAGGTTGGTTCTTCGGGGAGGGGCATGAAGATATATATAAAGGGATACAATGTCTACAATTTATCATACCTGAAACTCTCCAGGTCGAACTTCCTTTCTTTTGAAAGAATATCTGGGTCTTATCTGCGCAGAAAGTCATGCTTGATATCAATGAACAAAGGCAACCACAATAATGTATCAATTTTCACCCGATTTAAACCAACCTTGATTCCTTTAGTCTCCAAACTCTTCATCATACAGTCTGTCAGGAACTCTCCTCCGATAGGAGATGATATAACTCCCTAACAAGCAGCAATGAAAATGACAATCAGAGTATTGTGTGATATAAGCCACATTCAATATAAAGAACAATCAACTTACACATTCAAAAAACAACAACAAAAAATCCCAATCATACAAAGTCTCACCTTCTGAAGAACATATCCATCATGGACTGGAGCCACAGTAGTCGATCCCCCACCGCTGAGAATTTTACTCACATGTCAGTGACACAGTATATTCATTTGTTATATCAACAGCAAAAAAAGCCAGATGACAGTGAGACCGAAATGAGGAAATAAGCCATCAATCAACGCAGCTTAAAAGCCTCTCTTGAACACACGTGCAAGAACATAAAACAGGCTATTACCAATCCACAACCAAAGATGTAGCACGTCCAGATGCAAAACTTGTTAAAACCTGGCATGAGAGAGAAAGTTTAAGCACTGATATCCTGCCTGAAGCATTCAAATGTAAATGTAGCAGGTTATAATGTCAGTCTAATCTACTGTAACCAAAAGTTCAATATCCGCAAACGTATGGACGAAACGTACAGCATTCTTCGCCAAAAATAGTGCGGGGACTTTGTAGGTTTCAAACATCAGCTCTGCTGTTCTGAAAAATGAGGTGTTACTCACAAAACATGCAACAATATCAAAATTTAAAAAGCAACCGGAATGAAGTTCTCACTTTTCTCTATGTTGTTGAGAGTTGAAACAAGGTTCCGCGAGCAGCAATGGATGCTCAACGGGGTCAACGAGTAGACATTCCCTGAACACAACATAAAAGAAAATGTAGCCAATGAAGCATTATATGTACTATATGTCGACAACAGATAACATTAAGAATGAACTGGCTTAAATAAATGCATGTGTTAGAAAAATATCTCAGTTAGGCGGCAACTCATGGTATAGTTGACTATAAACTTATCAATGAGATGATGTTAATATTGATGTAAATATATCAATTATGTCATCACATCAAATAATTAGGCAATCAAGCTCAGTTTGACAAGTACATAACTTATCAGATGATTACAAGAAACAATATTTTTCACCTGAAGGCATGGTCCCAAATGCGTTCAACAATGTCCCAATCAACAATAACTCCGTCCTTCAGAGGTGAAGTGATCTGTCAATAAAAGAGACGTTAATACCAAAAGAGCTTGGATTGATCACGATCCTAAATACAAAAGGTGGTTATAAGAAAAGACCTCCATATGATCTCGCCGATACCCTAATGCTTGAGTTCCCACGTATAGCTTGCGCTTTTGCTTGGATTTATCCAAATTTTTAGGATCTTGGGCAGCTTCTGAATTTTTTTCCGAGACTGTCGGCTCATCAACCTCCATTTGATCAATATACCCAGCAACCTTGAAGTTGAAATAGCTTGTATGTTAAAAACTTGTTGCCCGCTATCACTCAAAATATGACACAACAATTATAGAATCTACAAGTGACACAACCAACATCCATTCCAAAACAAGTTTTGACACCTCTCGTCAGTTTATTGTGCAAAATTACAATACATACACAGCCTTTAATATTAATCCATTACTAAGCTACTGATCACTATCTAATCTTCATACTTCTTCTTCTAGAAGGTATAGAATGCGAAAAAAACACATTCAAAAACAGATCCATCGCAGCAGTTCATAATGTGACAGTACTAGCTAAAACAAAGCTTCGTCTTCACCCTAGCAATGTAGATTTCAATAAGAGAAAAGCAAACATACTGATGGAAATACGGCTTTAGGAGCATCTTCTCCAGCGTAACCAGCCTTACAGGTATGCGAACCCAAGTCGACCACGATAGCAGACACTTCATCTACAAAAAGACGCACAAAAACTGTACAAATAACTGCTTGAAAAATGAATTTAAATATACCGGAACGATGATTTAAAGAGAGACTGACCTCCTCCGTACATGGCTGCACAACTCCAGTAGCCTGGCCGTGGAGTTGCGTTTTTCGGCGTCGGATCTCTCTCGTCGTTCTCGTCCGGGAGCGAGAAGGCGAGTGGTCGAGCTGAGTTAGGGTTTTGGCTAATTGGGCCTGTGCCCTAAACTAATAGCCCAATATGTCGTTACAATTCTGTTTTTATGAGGAGTTATTGTCATATTGAGGCTAATTTGATACTTTTACATACTTTTTTTTTTTAATTATTATTCACTGCGGTTCAAAGACCGGACAGTTTAGGATTTATTGATTTAGGCCCGTTTGGTTGTGGGAAAAAAAGCGAGAAAAGAAAAATTTAAAGAAAAATAATTTTCTATGAGAAAGTTGTAAGGAAAATTTGATCTCAATTTACCTATTTTTTGTATTTTCTCCTTTACAACCAAACACAAAATTTTATTTTCATTCAAAATTTTCCTTTGCTCACTTTTTTCCCGCAACCAAATGGAGCCTTTCCTCACTTTTTTTTCCGCAACCAAATGGAGCCTTAGGCCCCGTTTGTTTGCGGAA
>JAWWMW010002007.1:28421-42660 GCA_035048345.1 Echeveria elegans
GCAGATTAGAGTATATTTTTGAATGCATTTAAATTCAAAAATAAAAATGCATAGTCAAAGACTGTGCAACGAGCGCATGTTAAATTGTAATATTTTTGAATAGAGTATATTAACTTTATATGACATTTTCTCTTATTTTTTTGATTTTTTGGAACTGAATAATCTATTAACTTGTACTGTCCGGAAAAAAAAATTCGGGGGCGCTGTCCCCGAACCCCCTTCTATTCCCACCCCCTCGCCTGAAAATTCCTGGCTCCGCCCCTGAGGAGGTGGTGGCAGTGGTGGAGTGGTGGTGGTGGAGGTAGAGTGGTGGTGGTGGATAAAAATGAGGGGTTAGTTTATATTTTTGTATCTGACCCCAAAGTTTTAAAAATTATGATTAATGGGTCAATTCCGTTAATTATGACATACAGATTTCTAAATGAAAATGTCAAGAACATGAAGGTATTTAAGTGTGAAAAATAAACGGAGGGGTGTCATCTGGAAAAGGTGCTACGGATACGAGTCTTTTTCTTTAATTAACCTTATAATTTAGTACAAAACCACCTATATAAAATCTCATGTTAACAAATAACCACATGTACTACTATGAAAAAATTCATTAATTTTTTAAAAATTAAGTATAAACAACACTAAAAGTATACATATAAGAAAGAAATTATACTAAATTTTAAATAATTTTAAATCAATTGAACCTTAATTTTTATTTTTTATAAAAGAAAAAAGTTTTAAAAACTATTTTATTTTTTTAAAAATGGAAAACTTTTCTCAAAAATATAAAATTTCAAATGAACCAGAGTCAAACAATATTATATATTTCATGTATATTTTTTTATTAACAAAAATGATCATTTTTAACACATGAGATTTTATATGGATGATTAAGTAAAAAAATTACAATGATAATTTTATCTATCCTAATAATAGGATAGTGTCCTCAACACACAAACAGCTAGGATAATTTTTCATCGCTAAAGCTTTGATTTTCGTCGCTATAGGATAATAAAACAAAATAAGAATAAAAACAAAACAAATTTTCATTTTATAAAAATACCCTTTCTCATACTTTTATTTACACCACACACCATCCACACGTATTTGTTTCTATTATTTCTTATTTACCGTATTTGTCCGTATTTGTTTGTATATGACTTTATTTAAATGTATGTGACCGTATATTTAATTGTATTGGACCAAATATTTGACCAATTTTTTTACATATAGATTTCTCATTCGGAATGACGGGTTGTCACAAAATTAAAAATAATATAATAAAACTATATTCAAAAAATTAGAAATATGTAGCATTCAAAAATTTCAATTAAAATAATAAAATTATAGAGAGAAACATTGAAAATCTTTATTAAAATTAAATTAAAACATAGAGAAAATTTTCGTCGGGACGACGGGTTTGACACTTGTCTAGTATAATAGATTAGAATTTAGGAGTACAAAAGTGCCTGCTTTTTACAATACAAATTTTAGTCTTTACTGTCATTACAACCCAATGGCATATGTTGAAATCGTTGCTTATCCATTTTCGCCAAAGAAAATTTTCAAGGCAAAATTCTAGAAACTGCTCAGAAGCCATTTGACTGTTTGGAGCATTAACATTGCCACACAGACCAACTGTAGACATCAAGGTGCTGTTCACTCAAACTGTTTTGCAAAAGAATCGGAGAAGAAACAATATCAGATGTTGATTGTTGCTTCCCAAAGTCTCAAAAGTCCATTTCGGCCACCACTGCAAATTCTTTTCCTCTCCAGGTCTGAGGCCACACACCGCACCTAAATGTCACAAACAAACAACCATTTGTTTCAATAAAACTGAGCAATAAAATTTTTCAGTTAACTGTTGTGCGAAATTATAGCCCATCATCTTATTGTCATGAAACACTAAATCACTCATCATGTCCTCCTATTTATCAGAGAGCAGTAGACGAGCACTAAATGATACCATAGCAACTGTTCTTTGGGGTGTCCTGTATAGCTGCCACCCACCCATCTTCGGTCCAGTGCCAGAAAAGCCACCAAGTCTTTCTTGAGGTCGATGAAAAAGAGACATGGAATTGTCAGCGGCACCAACTCCTAACCAGTGTTCACCCGCATTAATGGATAATATCGAGGCAGTATGAGTTACGACATTTTTCACACATTTTACTCCTCCTGTAAAATAAGATTGTTAATACTTGGTCTACATGCTTTATATGGCACTGTTGAGCAGACACCCAAAGCCACATAATTAGTAATATAGCCGACTCCAGGGTAGTCAATATGCATGTTTCAAACAAAATTACAGAAAATGTTTTACAATTATGAGCCGGCAGACTGATTTTTAGTGGGGATTGATAAAGAATGTCATATATGCGGGCTGCCTAAGACTTACATGGCAACGGACTTGAAATACCTTTTGGGCAAAGAAGCAAATTTGCCAGTCCCCTAGGTTTCCTCATTAAATAACTACTACTTCACATACATGTACGCAAGACAGAAATTCATGATAGTCCCGTTTGCCTTGCAGTTCAATATGTGATTGTGACTGTTAGCATACACAATTATAAAATGGAATCAGATAAGCTGCTGCTCATGATATTCCATTTTTATTTCTTAAATCCTAGTCCAGTTCCTGTGTCAGTTTTAGCATTTTTTTGTTGAGGTCTTGTATTGAAACTGGGATAAAACAGCAAGCAGACTTTATTAAAAAACTCATATACAGCTAGGAGATCATAGTAAAAATGACAGCATTCAAATTGATTGTCGGAATGAGTAATCAGCTCCTTACCTTCCCCATTTTCCCAAAATCGTAGTAGACCGTCGGTAGATCCTGAAATGAAAAGCACAATGTTCCAAATCATATACTGGATTAAAGATGTATAACTCTGAATACAGGGATCCGAATGGCATTTACCTGTAATTACTCCCTTATCCAATGATGAATATTCAACGGCAAGAATCGGACCCGCATGACAAGCTAAGACAGCATCACATGAGCCCCTTGACAAAGACCAAATTCGAGCTGTCCAATCATCACTACCAGTAATTATCATGTCCCCTGCCATCCTCATGGACCTGCATGATGAATGCCTTTTTTCACAAATTCTGCAATTCATTTAGTAATAAGGTTCTAATATCAAGATACATTTGCAAAAAATTTCAATAACCTGATCCATCTGGCGTGCCCTAAAAGTTTTTGCATTTGTCTTCCCGCACGGATGTCCCAGACATTGGCCACCCTGATATGACAGTAGATTAGTTTTATGATGCCTTTGTGTTAGCTACAGGTGAAGCATAAGAACAAACAAACGTGTTGAAAATGGGGAGAAAGACATAAAATGCAAGAAAGCTTTTAAATCATCTTTGCAACAAAGAACACTTATTTGCTCCATTTAACATACGCATCTCTTCCAGCAGCAGCCAATATTCCGGTGGAGTCATCATATTCCATGCAAAGGATAGCACTCGAGCAACGACCAACAGTTGCCACACAAGTGTCTGATCTTACATCCCACATCTTCACAGTTCCATCATAGGCAGCTGTGAGAACACGCTCACCAGATAGTGTGCGCACACAACTGACCTAAATGTAAAACAACAAATTAAAAGAAGAACAAGTCGTATTGCTGGTAAATTATCATGCAAGCAACCCTATGAAAATCAAGAGATCGAACTAAATGGATTAAAACTTCACTCTCAACATTAATCAAATCTTAGCTAGCCTCTTGATTTGGTAATTAAAGTTTGAGTGGATGTCTGGATGATGATGAGAAAAAAATACTTCAACCGAGAAACATTCATAGTGACCGAACCTGTGCATCATGCCCTTTCAACTCTTCTAATATCTGACCTGTCTGCTTGTCCCATACTATAACAGACTGATCATCGGATCCAGATACCACCTTTGCTCGATCGGAACTGATAGAGCGCACAGTTCTGCATAACATGCAAGATGATATTATATTAAGTTTGATGCTTTTAAATCTTCATTTGTACACACATATCAAGTTATTCAGGATTATCGTCGTATGTACATGTGATAAGCATAAATAGTTCTTGATCGGACCCATGTGAACAAAGGAGATTCACAATTAGGGCCGTTCCCAAAAAAATTCTGCTATTATAATGGTTAGATTAAATACTATCTATAAATCCCGCAACTGAATAGAAGTACTGCATCAAAATTAATATTGCTTTCATGGCATAACTTCGTTGAAACATTTCTAATTCACCACACCTTAGAAGGTCCTTCTGAACAGTACATTGATGTTTCAAGTAATCGGAGGCCTTAAAGAATTATTAGATTAACTGGTCGGGCTAATATAGAGAAACAACTATAACTGTGAATCTGACAGTCTGTGATTAAACAAAGAGAAATGTTGGTTTACATGACTTTAAAGTCGAATATGGTACCTTGTATGTCCCTTTAAGGTAGCTCTAAGTTCAGACCCACGCAAACTAGGATCCCAAATCTTTACCTGCATATAGTAGATAAATGAAATGCTTCTATGATATATCCACCTCAAATTACCATGACCAGGGCATGATCTATAGAAGAGGCAGGGATGAAAAAGATCAGTCCCATGTTAGAGTGAACAAAAAGTTACTGAATTAAGAAATCAACAAAGAAATCAAAGAACTAGGCACCAATATCTGAGGCTCTTCAATTGGAAAAAAAAAAGTTTCGCTATGGAATCAACATAAAACTGCAAACTGTCTTTTTATTTATGGTTAAATAAAAGCAGCATTATAAGGTTACTGAGATGGAACTGCCTAATGCTTACAGTGCAATCGGTGCTTCCACTGATAAAGAAACCAGCATCTTCCCGATCATCCACCAAGTCCCAAACCTCTCTCCTAGTTACACAATGAAGTGCACTAATGGCACCACCATGACCCCGTAGAACACGGACGCTAGTTGCTGTTTTCTTTGAATTAGCAGTTGAAATATCTTGCTTCCGAGACATTCCATTATCACTAACTGCTAAGATCAGAGGAAAGGGAAACAGGTTGGAGCGCAAAATCAACAGGACAAAATATCACGGAGCTAAAGAAATCAGTGAACATATACCTGAGTTTCCACTATCAGAAGTCCACTTGCGCACACGACTGAAAGAATTGGATCTTATGGTTGGATCCCGGCTAAACATGCTCTGCACCCAACTGCGTCCAATACCAGATGCTTCAGCAGGCTGCTGATTAGCATCGGGGGAATCTTGAGGGCGTGGGGATGACAATCCATGAGATGCAGCACCAGGAGCTTTAACAGAGGATAGACCCCAATAACCCGTGCGCAACTGCTGGGCATGAGACAAGAAGCCCCTCACTTTTATCTGTCAAAAGTTTTCAGGCACCCTAGTAAAACTCGACTTACAGAATCAACTTAATTGCTTTCTGCTTTCTATGCCAAAAGATTGTGTTGGCATGATTCGTAGTTCATACCCAGCTGTTAAATGGTTTAACTTACAGTAGACAAAAGTAGTAACCTCAAAACATCTTGGAACCATGATCATAAATGACAATGCCCCGAGTCATACTGAAAACACAAAGTTATTGCCACGACACTAGCCTTTCCAGTCGTTAAGTAGTTAAATTAAACATGAATAATTATGTTGACAAGCAATGAAAATATTATATTTTAACTTTGAGATAGATTGAAACAGTTTTGATGCAGTGGAGTGCATTAAAATGTTGATATTTATGCTTGCAAAACAATATGTTCTGCCTAGTGCCTACTTCCCATAGCAACAGGCTAATATACAAACATTGCTACAATAGAGTGAGGCTAATTATAAGGCTGAACTGAGTTACAGCGAGGGTATTTTTCATTCTTTTATTTGGTTGCTTCATCATATTGGTAAAATTCAAAACAGTGGGAAGACATGAAATTTACACATCAATGTGACCACTTGACATCATGCAGATAAGAATTTAAAGATGCCGTGATAACCGTGTTGGGATGCAGAATGTTATATCTGTACTAAAAACAACCATAAATATCAACTGTATAAGTTATTAAATTGGGAAGATGGACCTACAAGTTGTGTGTATCCTATGTTGTTTTTCTCTGCTATGGTCTCAATCATGTTCCATGCATCGGTATCCGGAAGTCCTAACCCAGCCTTCATGATCAAACAATGTCATATGAGAATTAGATATTGAAAGAAAGACTGATGGTTGAAAATTCTGTGAGGGTGGAGTAATACCATGTGAGAAGCCACTATTATAAGTTGTGTCATCACCAAAGCTGCATAATTGGTTGATCTGATATGAGGTAACTACGATGTTACAATCCCACATGCCAAAAGATACTAGCAATTAAGCATGTTAAAAAAATATAGGGTGCTTTTCGTTTCAACTATTATGCCAGCAACACATGATGCCCCATTGTGAAAATCCAGGTAGAGCACATATTAACTGACAGTTTCCTATTGCCGTACATAGACTTGAGGTCCCAGTTGTTTTGATAATTGATAAGGACACTGGCTGAGGTACTTATAGGTACAAATGAGGAAATTACTGGGAATGTTATTTGAAAATAAATACCTACGGAGGTACCTCGGAAGTTTGAACTTCATAAAAAACTGACGACCAGCAAAAACATTTAAGAAGCTCACTACGGAACCCATTAGTCAAACAGACATCAAATTCAGTCGTGCCGCAAATATTAAGTGTATCATTACGTTAGATCCAGATGGTCTTACTTGTTTGAAGACTGGTCAAGCAAATAATCGAAATATCCTTCCCAAAACCTGTTGATGTCATAAATACAAATTCCAGAAACCATTAATAGTATTACTACTAATAGCAGCAACAAAGAAACAAGCTGTAGCAAATGCAGATGTGATGATGGGCATTCTCCAGAAAGAGCGAAGCACATCTACCTCAATTCCTCCCACACAGACAGAGAACGAAGATGCCTCTGGATATAATCTGAGACATTATTTGCATCTTTTGTATACATGTCAGCAGACACTTCTAGTGCATCTCTGACAGTTGGATTGTCGCTACGTGAATGTGCAAGGCTTACTGCTGTTTTGAGCTGGGTAAAAGTTACAATATGAAGAAACAGTCAATGCTCAGTTCAATAGAAAGCTGTAGATTAATTTTTAGAACGCTACCAGTTCTTTAACCGCAATAAACTGTTCTCCAGTCAAATGGCAATCCCAACCCTGCCAGATTATATCATAGTCAGCTTATGTAAGCACAGACGACGATGAAGCTTATCTGAGCAAAGTTCAAGCTACATACAGTATGAATATGCTCGCTGATACATTCAACAAACCCACTCCCACCAATTCCTTCTGCATCTGACTCGATCAGAGCTGAAAAGGTTACGAAGTACACGTCAGTTTGCAGATCTAGCCATAACTCTGATTTTGAACAAAGGATACTTGATCTGATTCGAAAGCCAATTGAGTAAAAATGATGAGACATACCAAGGATAGTTCCATACTCAAACGACAAGAGAGGATCATCCGTCGCTTCCAATTTCAGCAAACGTAGCCACAATCCCTGAACACAGTACACAAATTTCAAGTCATGGTGGTAAGAAATAAGAATCAATGTGTTGATGAAGAGAGTGAGACTAGGGAAGATTTGCTCAAGATTGAACGTTTCCAGGGTTATATATGTATAATTCCTGGCGCAATATTAAATCCATGAACAGTCGTGCTAATATGAGAAAAAGTCAAACCTGTAATTTGACTTTGATATCCAGAACCATACGCTCGCGTTCAGCCTGTAGTGCGTATGTAATACCGATTATTTTTCGGAAACTCTTTGGACTGTAATTTAACTATGAATCCCAAGTTAAATTAGAGTTCGACGACTTACAGCCCTTTCTCTTGGACTGAGACTTTCTGCTTTGGAATCATTACCCATAGACATAGACGGTGAACTGAGAAATCAGGAATTCAATAAATAACCAAGCAATATTCTTTGGTGGTTCAGAATATATTACAGCAGAAACATTCAAAATTTCTAAGTTTTTACCTTGGAGGATGCTTCCCTGCCAATTCGAGGGCACCACTAGCAGCAGCTAGAATCTGTTTCCTCTTTTCATCCTGCTCTTCTGATCTACTGTTTGAAGGAAACCTATTATAGCAATATTTGACGCCTGATCCTGAATGATTAAACCAAAATTGCAATCAAAACATGACATAGCCAACTTGGAGTTTCTTTAAGATTATAATAAAGCAGCGGAAGTCCTTGTTTATTGAAATTTTGTAATTACCAGGTATACCCAAGCCAGGGTCTGATATTGTTATGATCTCAGGTTCCTCGGTTGGTGATGGAAAAATAGACATGGGATTCTGGCCCCTTCCAATCGCATCTTGTAACTTGTTCAAAAGATTGCAATTGTTCTCATCAGAGCCTAAACCTCTCTCCAGATAGTCTAAGAAACCGTGAGATTCTAAGAACTGCACTAACTGTAAGGCCATGAAAAGACGTGTCAAATTGCATAGTTAAGTCTTAAAAGTTGGACAACAAATTTGACCCTTTCTGAAATACATTTTTGTGGTAACTGTAGGTGACACAAAAAACAAAGTATCACCATGGGTTCAGGTGGTTGATTGGTTAACCTTGAGCGCTTTTTCAAAAAGGCTTGTGCATTGAACACGTTAGTTGAAGGATTTTCCTGAAATTGTTAGAGAACGTTACATGGATATAAATAAAAAGAACAATGTCCTGTAAAGTCTCAACATAACTTACAATGAAGTTCCGGTATCCACTTAATATTGAAGCAAAGAACTTGAGGAATATAAACCTGCAAGAAAAAAATGAAAAAAATAAACCTGCAAGTATAGAAAACAACTCTTTCCGTATGATATGCATATGACTATCACAACAAACACCGTTTACTGATCAACAAACAGAATCAAACAGATACATATACTTATTCCACGATAACAAACCAACCTATGTATTCGCTTAAATTTGACTTGAGAGGAATGCATTGGAAACAAGTATACTGCATAGTTGTACGAATCAGATTTTAAGATATTGGTTTCAAGATTATAATCATGTAGTTAGGCTTCTTTGATAAGAACGTTCAAACTTCAATTTCATTTTCAATTATCCAATAGATGTCAGGAACAAACACTTGCACATAAAAATATTCAATTAACCTTTCATGATCTATACATGGTGTATGGACTCTGATAGTAGTAAAATATTATACATTTGATTTACCAAAACAAAATGTATTACGAACTCAATATAGTACTTATTGCATATGGTGAGACGCTGAATAGTACACTTTGATAATCTGAAGGCTAAATATTGGCCAAAAGATTACCTCAGTTGAAGGTCATGGTCTTCTCCCCAGGGTTTGAAGCTCCCTCTACGAAAATGATCAGATATATTGGCAACATCCATATTCATCAGATCAATTGCTACTATGTTGGGATGCAATAATTTCATGATGTCATCACGGAGACGACCCAGTTCAGGCTCAGGTATCAAAGGTATTTCCTCTGTCGTAGTAATACGATTATACTCCAGGTCCACCACAACCACCTACAATGTATTAAAACAACTATCAACACTGCACATCGATACAGTATATGAAAATTACAAGCATTCAGGAAATTTTCGTTTTTCAAAATTAAAACCAGTGCCTTACATATTTAATATGTATAGGGCATGGCAAGCAATCCAAAATACCATTTCAAAGGGCTTATCAGTCAACCAACACAGTAATTAAACAACGTGACAATTACTTACTGAGTTCTGAGAATTAACCGAACAATACACATTATATTGTTTTGTGAAACGATGATTCCAAGAGGTTGACAAGCAACCAGTTATATCCATGTAACATTAAATAATCAGTTATGATGACAATAAAAAGAGAGATTCACATTACAATTTACAACCCACATGAGAGAGAAAATGTCAGGCTCGTTGAAGTCGCACTTTAATGAAGTAAATGCTCTAACTACAAACTTGGGAATGTAAGAGGATATTACCACATAAGAAATAAGATACCACTACCAACTATGTAAGAGATTCGGGAGACAAATTACTTTTTCTTTTTGAACTTGTTGCACGTCACATTTTAACAAAGTAAATGATACTCTTACTACCTAGGGAATAAAAGAAGAATAACCTACTTAAGTATTAGATAAAAGCAACATTATTGCCAAAAAATTCACTCACTCCATCCATCGCCAGGTTGGAAGTATCAACTCCAGAATGGAGACCCATCATGTAAGGTGTTGGGGCATCAATGTAGTCCACTCCACTGAAAAATAGCAACGGAATATAGACATGCTAAAGAGCAAAAAAAAAGGACTAGTTAGTAAGAGATTGTCTCGAAACCATATTGAGCTGAGTATATAGAAGAATAAAAAAAGTTCTTTTGTATGACAACACATGGAACAACTGGCTTATACATGCTTGAATCCATCAAAGAGCCATAGACCCATGCATAAATGTATTGTGTTTATAGCAAGGGACATTAACTCAATATACAACTTGCCAGACAAGATGAGGCTGGAAAAAAAACAATCAGATATATTCAGCAAATACACGAACTTTAATTGTAGACTAGTAACTTCACCTGCCACCGGAACGGATAGATCAAATGACATATGGCCTCTGATACAAGTGTCAACAAGGAATACCTGTTCAACACATGAAACACTTATCAATGCCAGAAACTATTACTGAATTTTGACTATATACAAATAAACTTCTTGATTCATACTAGGCATTCACACACAAAAATATCTTCTCATATGCAGAAAGTTAATATTTTAATTCAACTGAATAATTAAATAAAAAATATATGAAACACATATTATAAGATGTAAACCCAAACGATAATATTTTTTTCCTTAAAACCATGTACAAGAATACAGAAAATTAAGCTGGATCAGTAACGCGAATTTCATACATTTAGTCAATTAACGGTAGACACTGCAGACACTATTTGCGTTTTGATGTGTGATGCAACGCGCTATGCACTTCAAAATGGATAATACTTACTTGTTAGATCTGAGTAAAATTCTCCTTTCAAGCAGGACAGCTGTAAAAAGTATGATCAAGTTGTCAACATCCAAGCATTGCACCAAAGGCTGAAAAGACACCTGCAAGACAAAGACAACTTTCATGTTGAGAGAGGTCTAAATACAACTGGTGTTGAGAAGTACTATGTGTCTCTGCAAAGGAAATTCATAAAATATCGTAAGGGGCAAAACAAAGAACTGGCTCATACGTCAGCATGAGGAAGTCCCTCTTTTGGGGGAGCTTCCACAGAAAGTAAGCAGTTCTCAATGGCGAATAGGACTCTGTCTTTTCCAGGAGTTGGCAAAGGCACATTCGACACCATATAAGCAATAACATCCCACAATGGCTTACTGTGAACATCAGATAGATAATTAAAACCAAAGTAGCCGTTGATGGTCAAATTAGTTCTCATTTATGGGTAAACGACTCTTTTCATTGACTAAAAAAACAAAAGGCAGAAATGCACCCTCTTGAAGGGAAATCGTGAAGGAAGTCTGCAGAATCATGTTCTTTACAAAATCACAAAAGCCAAAACATGTCAACGATTTCTTTGTATTATCACTTCCTAGTTGTAGTTTAATACAGCAAATAACGATTGAAGTTCTTAACGGAGATGAGATCAAATGCCCTACAAGGAAGGAACAGCACACTCACCTACTTCCACGAGAAGAAAAGCAAAGGTTAAATAGTTCTTCCAGAACAGTCCTGATAGCTCGAAAGCTTGGTGAGCGTGAAACAAGACAAATGCACTTATCAGCAAAAGAATTTGCCGGAATACAGTAAGCTTCAATGATATCTTCACAGACAGGATCCCGGAACGCAATGCAACTAACGTAGATTTTTGAACCATCACCCTCTGCAAAAAGTTATTAGAAAGTCGTTTCAGGCACGTTTCTAACCATCACTCGACTCTACAGTATGATCTTCAAATATAATGCATCCATAAGAACCATATAAACCTAGGTGAAGATTTGAATCCTTTAATCCTTCTCATCACTCTACCACACAAATTCACATCTACATCTAGCAATAGGCACATTTAAATCGAGATAGCTTTTCGACTAGCATGTAATGTATGCAAAATCCACGAATCATATAAGTCAAGCAAATACCAGTTAAGACAATCGGATAGCAGCGTGGGAACGTCAATATATCATTCCCAACAACACCAGACGAGTAAATCTCCACTCCAGCTGGCAGTACACACTGCACAACAAATAATTACAAAAACTTACTTCCATCCGCTACTTCAGATCTCGCAGATAATCGTCCTAACCTTCCGTCAAGGACACTTGAAAAAAAAAAGGGAACTACAATACTTCAACGTAACAATGTGAAGCTTAAAACAACATACAGTTGAGAGCTGCGGAGGCGGAGGAGGGTACAAGGCATGATTAGGCGGTGGAAACTGATCCAAAAGAGAAGGCATGTAAAGTGCATCCATGCCATGGTATCCTTTGATTCCATCTAGAGTACGAATTTCCGGACCGAGCCCGCAAACGACAAAGTACTCGAAGATCCGCCCCATTTGACGAATCCGCTTCTAACGGATATCTCGACTGGATTCTTCCAGGGTGGTGTAGTTGAAAGCGGTTGAATGTGATGCGGGGCGTTGGTCGAGATCTAGAGGTTTCGGGGGGGAATGTTCGATCGCCGGGAGGAGACGAAGAGGGGTAAATCGGGAAATTGTGGTGGACTCGATGTGAGATGATATTTGGTGGCAATGCGTTTTGATTAGACTTGATCATACTCTCGGTCTCTCATTAGTTCACTTTCTTTTTTCTTTTTTTGACGCCTCTTTAAATTTTTATATTTTATATGTCATTCACGATTACATATTTTATTTTTTTATTATAACTTTAAAATTCAATCATTTTCCATTACGTGTTTTTTCATTATTCATTATCTTAAATTTCATCATACCTATCCAAAAAGATAATAATATATATCTTATAACTCCAAAAAAAAAAATTACAAGTGAAAATAAATTAATCGTTTAGCCATCACGTAATAAGAAATCCTCCGCCAGAGCCTTCTGCGAGATAAAAGATAATTTTTTTCTCACAATCGAGAGAGCCGTCGGAGCTTCCATACCTTTAGCCTCAGCCCACCTCGTCGTCACTGTCCTTACCAGTCGATCTGCTCGTCCTCCAAAGCCTCCAGAAGATTCATAATAAATGGTTCAAAAATAAGACCATTAGAAGAACAACCGGCCTCGTACTTTGAAATTTTCCTTTCCTCTACTCTGCTAGCTGCCTCCCTGACTCCAACACTTACCGTTCCCCAACAAAAGGAGACACAATAGAAACATCGACAGAGAGATCGCTACCTCCATCCCAAGCAGGCACCAAGATATCTGCGGGCTTCTCTCCGCCATCTAGAAGGCCAGACACCTCTAGTCGAGGCCCCATGTTTGCCTCTATAAAAAAGGCGAACAGCGCATCCCTTACAACATTGTGTCTCCTTATCTTCCTTCCCCCCACCCGGACAATGAGAATCGTGGTCACCGACTGGGTCTGAAGTTTACGACCCCTTGTAGGCTTTACACGCACGAGAAATTGCGAATACATTCTACCCGATGCGGTATTTGAGAACCAAGCGATACGCCGTCGGGTTCATACGAACCTCAGAGAAAGGCGTTGGTATCGCAGTGGTCCACACTCCCAGAAGTAGAAACAACATACACTAAAATGCTTACTCGCGCTCCTCCTTGAACTTTGATCTCATTTTGGATCACCTCTGCTGCCAAATCAGATAGCCACTGTTTTGGCTTAGCCTTCGATAGTAGCTCCTCCAATCCAACCGGTGAAGAAGGGTGAAAACTCAAGTTTCACTCATCAAGCCAGACCCCACACATTGAGAAAGAAATTTTTTGTTATCCCTCTAGTATTACAATTTTTATCTCTTATTATTTTTTTCATTCCTTACGAGTCAATGAACAAAAAGTTTATATCATTTGTGTAACTTTAAAATATTTTTTTTGTAATTTATCTATATAATCTTTTGTTTGATTATTTATATATAATAGAAAAGTGTGTTATGAAATATATGCAAAAATTACAAACACAGATGATAATGAACTTTTTTTGATCATTAATGACAAGCATTTGACCAGTCTGGTCATAAGAGATGACAAAATTAAAATAATATATAAAACTTATTTTATATATATATATATATATCAGAGAAAGGTTCTTTGAGGACCACAAATTTATCTGATCGTGTTTTG
>JAWWMW010002007.1:51130-66612 GCA_035048345.1 Echeveria elegans
CTTCACCGGTATCAATCTGTTGTCAGCAACACCCTTTTATGCCCTTATATATAGATTGATCGAAGGTACTTAAAATTAAAACCATAACCATATCAAGCATGGCGAAGAAGACCCTGGTTAATTTATCTATTCTTGTCAAAATATCATAAACTCGAACAGGGTTAATTTCTGGAGAAGAGATGGTATCGCAAAGGTGCTTGGAACATTCGCAGGCGTTGGAGGAGCCACTGTCATTACTCTCTATACAAAGGACCTTCATTTTTGCACAGTCATTCAATGCCATTAAATTTATCAGCTGATAGAGCTCGGAACTGGACTTGAGGCGTCTACTACTTATTATTAGGACATTGCTTGTCTTGGGCTGGATGGATGGTCCTCTGCTTAGTTTCTCGAGGTTCTGCATTTATTTTTATAATAGACTGACTTCTGAATTATTATTACATATGACAGGCTCCGGCGCTTCGAAAGTATCACGCAAAGCTGACACTTACTTCATTCACATTGCTCTTCGGATTAATCCAGTTCTTGCTAATAGCAGCATTTCTAGAACCTGATGTTGATCTATGGAAAATTTTATCAATGGAAGAGCTTTGCACGATACTTTCCTGGTGTATTCACAAAGGTGGTCCAGTTTTCGTCGCTGTGTTCCAGCCAGTCCAGACATTGTTGGTTGTTATTATGTATGGCCGCGCTTACTCTTGGTGACCTGTTATTCTTGGGAGGGTATGTCATGACTAATCAGTATAATAACCCCAACAGGCAACAGTGAAGGAAAATACCAATCTGCTTCGAGATATTTTTCTCTCCTGGTGAATATTTTTCCAAACATTTCCTGCAGGATTATTTGAGCAATGCAAAAGTATGAACTGCGCATTCTTTTACCATTCGGATAAAGGAAGCATTTCAAATCGTGTTTCTTTACACATTTTATATCTCAATGGTTCACAAGTATTTAGTTTCTATCAATGAGTTTTCTGAGCCCTATACATTGACAAAATTATTCAGAAGTTCACGACTTACTCACACGACGACAACGGCACCAAAATGCAGTCCCTCCACTTCGGCCTCTAGCAACTGCTATTTCTTCATCGATATAAAACCAGATGAAAAATGGATCTTTGGTACTTGGCTCTCTATCTTCTTTCTGTCCGAAAGGTATCTCTAATGTTTTAAGAGGTCCAAATTTGATTTTTAGACGCTCGAAAGTAAAAGCCAAAATCCTTTTCTTCCAAGTGAATCTACCCTCGAATGTTAGACTTCCAATTGGTCCAAGAAAGACCCCGTTCTCAATTTGCTTTGCCTGTTTATATATTTGAACCATCAAAACCATTGTCGTCAAAGGACACTTAAGGATGTTATAAAAATGTTTTAAGCAAGGGGCGTCGATGTCTTACAGCTGCATCAAACCTCTGGACAGCGGTAATGGGGAAGTATCGACCACCTTTTAGTTGCTTCTGTATTTCAAGGTGGCAAAGAGGGTCAATGCATAATGACTTTTACATGATAGCCGAATAATTACAAGACACGATGACAAGACAGATATGGTTTAGCTCTTGTTAAGTCCTGGAAAGTTGACGCTTGAATTTATTTCCAGAGCTAAGTTTTAATGTTGCAATGGTGGCTAAAAGGACCATTCAAATTTCAATAACAATGTGCAACTAGCATAAAAGCACCCTAACCTCAGCCGTAAAGATTAGCATCCAGGTTCTCCCAGGCGATTCAGTTCCGCCAAGCGTCTCAAGGAAACCAGATGGATCAACTTTTGCCTTCTCAATCACATCAAATGCAGATAAAATCTCAGCTGCAGGAACTTTCCGTGTTTTCGCTGCCTTCTTGAGCATCTCAACACTCTCCTCCAGTTCCTTCAAGCAAAATGATATTCATACCCGTCATTACCACAGCGATCTCAACCAAGATATAACAAGACGCAAAATCAAACAAGATACGATCAAAATGTAACTTCAAAAGATCATAAATTTCTCCATTTCCTACCACTTTAAACACGTCTTCTTCAATAGAACCGACTCGTAACTCATAACTCAAAAACATAAACTTTCTTCGTAACTCTTAACAAAACCAACAAAACATCATCGGTAATAACCGAGTAGAAAGCGATCGTACCTTAATACCTTCAACAGATGCCACTTCAATTTGAACTTGCTCATCTTTAGCTGATACTACTCTTAGTCCTAACTTCCTTCGCTCCAGATTTACACCACACTTGAGCCCTGAACTCCCCTTCCAACACCCCGCCCGAAACAACACATTTTTATCACTCGAAGCAAAGATTTGTGGGTGTGATGACAACGCCATTTCCCCCCTTTTTTTAACAGATCTTGCTCTCCATTTTCGTCCACCACTCCAAGCGGACTACATGCATCTCTCGACTCTCAATCTCTTATCCACTGACCCGACCCGACCCGACCCGATTGGGATATACTTGACCCGGTTAATGAGAGGGAATGGTTCAAGGGCCCAATGGATCCGACCCGAAACATCCGGACCCGGATATATAATTGCGTATCACATCCGCTACGCTTCCATCACTCTCATTTTCGTAACCCTAATCCGAGACCTTCACCACTTCGTCGATCTACGTGAACTGAACCACCGTCGTCACCTTCATCGCCCGATCGTCATCGTTTCAGTCGATCCAAATCAGATTCTCCCGATCTCCGATTTTCAGATTTTGAATCTGCGATTCTGAAAAATGGCTTCACGGAAGCTATTTTCATCTCTCCTTCGATCCTCCGCCCGCCGCGCCGGTCATCCATCCGTTGCATCATCTGCGACTAGATGCGCTGGACCGAAGGCACCATCGCCTGCTGGTTACTTGCTGAACCGCGTGGCGCAATACGCGACGTCTGCGGCTGCGCCGGCGTCGCCTCCTTCGTCGGCTAAAGGTGCGCCGACTAGTGCGAGTGGGAAGATTACTGATGAGTTTACTGGCGCTGGTTCGGTTGGGAAGGTTTGTCAGGTTATTGGTGCTGTTGTGGATGTGAGATTTGATGAAGGTTTGCCTCCCATATTGACTGCGCTTGAGGTTATGGATAATTCAATCCGGTTGGTTTTGGAAGTTGCACAGCATTTGGGAGAGAATGTTGTTAGGACGATTGCTATGGATGGTACCGAAGGACTTGTTCGTGGACAGAAAGTCCTAAACACTGGCTCCCCCATCACTGTATGATCTTAAACTGCATTTTTGATCTTTTTGTCTCTCATCGCCGCTCTTCTTGAATTATTAAAGTTTAGACATTTACTATTGAAGTACACAATGATTTGATTTTGTAGCTTTGTTGGATTTCAGAATTTTGTGTCTTTGTATTCCAACTAGCTTACTTATATGTATTTATGTTCCGCTTGAAGATAGTGTTTTTACAATTTTTGTTTGATTAGGTTCCTGTGGGAAGAGCGACCCTTGGCCGTATCATAAATGTCATTGGGGAGCCTATTGACATGAGGGGTGATATCAGTAAGTTGCCTAAAGTTCTCATCTTTGAATGTGTATCCGTTCTTGTTTTGATGTTGCTGCTTTTTTGTGAACTGTGTGTTTCTTATTGCAACAGAGACCGACCATTTTCTTCCTATTCATAGAGAAGCCCCAGCTTTTGTTGAGCAAGCAACTGAACAACAGATCCTTGTCACTGGTATCAAGGTATTTATGGGAGCAGTCAATGAATGGGCCTCGTACTTCTGTCACTATGTAAATGATTGACTTTGTGTTCTTTCTGGAAACTGCAATGATCAATTTCTATTTTTCTTAGGTTGTTGATCTCCTTGCTCCGTATCAGAGAGGAGGAAAGATTGGACTCTTTGGTGGTGCTGGTGTAGGAAAGACTGTGCTTATTATGGAGCTTATTAACAATGTTGCTAAAGCTCATGGTTTGCCTCGATAAATCAAAAGACTGTAGTACGTTTTGAATATGTCTTTGTAGTGTACCGATTCTGTTCGTCTGTAAAATATGTAGGTGGTTTCTCCGTGTTTGCTGGTGTTGGGGAGCGTACTCGTGAGGGAAATGATTTGTACAGAGAAATGATTGAAAGTGGAGTCATCAAGCTAGGTGAAAAGCAGGTATTAGGCGTCCTTTATATTATACTCACTTTCTTACTGTTAATTATATTTATTAACATGTGGTGATTTCGGATGATTTCAGAGTGAAAGCAAATGCGCTCTTGTTTATGGGCAAATGAATGAGCCGCCGGGTGCTCGTGCTCGTGTTGGGCTTACCGGACTGACTGTAGCTGAGCATTTCAGAGATGCTGAAGGTCAAGATGTGCTTCTCTTTATCGACAACATTTTTCGTTTCACTCAGGTGAGTTTGATTTGAAACATATATAGGGCCAGCTACCAGTGCTCATATACAAAATTATTTAATTTGCCTTTTTATTGTTTAGGCCAACTCAGAAGTGTCTGCCTTACTGGGTCGTATTCCTTCTGCTGTCGGTTACCAACCTACCTTAGCTACCGATTTGGGAGGACTTCAGGAGCGTATTACCACCACCAAGAAAGGGTCCATCACATCTGTGCAGGCTATCTATGTGCCGGCTGATGACTTGACAGATCCAGCACCTGCTACAACCTTTGCCCATCTTGATGCAACCACTGTGCTTTCTCGACAGGTATTGCTTTTATTTCATATTTTAGTGATGATGTAAGAGACTAATCTCCGTCCAGCTTACGCGGTGTGTTCATATATTCTGGGTGTCAGATTTCTGAGTTGGGTATCTACCCTGCTGTTGACCCGTTGGATTCTACGTCTCGTATGCTTTCCCCTCATATCTTAGGAGAGGAGCACTACAACACTGCTCGTGGTGTCCAGAAGGTTCTCCAAAACTACAAGAATCTTCAGGATATTATTGCCATTTTGGGTATGGATGAGCTCAGTGAAGATGATAAGTTGACTGTTGCTCGTGCCCGGAAGATTCAAAGGTTTTTGAGTCAACCCTTCCACGTGGCTGAGGTTTTCACCGGTGCCCCTGGCAAGTATGTTGAACTGAAAGAGAGTATCGCCAGTTTCCAGGTCAGTACTGAATTATGCTTGTGTGATTTATAATATCGGTCCTCGTTTAAACTGTCAGCATCTTCATCGTGATTTTTATATGTTAGGTTTTATATATCTAGTATGAATAACCATTGATGGGATGGTGTTAGTTTGTGTTGATGGTTACTGTACAGTTTATATGTGGTGTGTTGCTCGACAGTGATCCTTAAACTCACCCTCATGTGTGTATGGCAGGGTGTTTTGGATGGCAAATATGATGACCTTCCAGAACAGTCATTTTACATGGTTGGTGGAATTGAAGAAGTATTGGCCAAGGCAGAGAAGATTGCCAAAGAAAATGCAGCTTAATGACGCACAAGCAACAGCATCAGCTCACATATGAGCCAATAATAATAATGTCAGTTGGCTTCAAGCCAACCAGAGCCCAAACTTGATACCTTTTTTTTGATTATGATGAAGAAGTTGAGGTTTGATTTTTTGTTTGCTGCAATACAAGAAACAGTATTTAAATGAAGTGATGGACAGTTTTTTTTTTTGGGTTGAAAAACCAACAGACGATATCTTTATTTTATGACCAAGTAAACAAAAGGCGAGGTACTTTATTGTGCTAGAGATGAAATTGGCCGAGGCTTTTCTCTTTCACCACCAACGGTGCGCTTTCAGCAAAACCGTAGGAGACGATGAGAATGATCATGAGGGACAGGAGGACTCCATGCAATAAAATAAAGCCTTAATTATTTCTTTATGTTCACATTTTTATAATCTACACTAATAATAGCTCTTTATCCACAACATAGTAACGGAAATTTTCGTTGCTAAAGTTTAATTTTTAATTGTTAAATCCTCAACCCACCCTACAACCACCAATCCATTATACAGTCCAACATCCCGACCCAGCCACCTTTCTGCCCAAAAAATAAAAAATTATTTAATAATTTAAAATTAGAAATTAAAAAAATAATTGGGAAGTTTGTGAGTAATTGAATGGAGAAATCAAAATAAAAAATATTTAAAATCGAATAAAAAAAAATATATATAAATATATGTTCATGTCAAGGTATCGAAACGACGGATTAACCTCTGGTCTGATTATAAAACAGTAACGAGGAGCACTATTGGGCTTCAATCAGCTTAACCCACAAAAACAAAGGCCCAACGAATACTTTGGAGATAGGGCTTACGTCACTAGGGTTTAGCTTAGCATCATAGAAGCACTACAGCAATAAACAACAACATTCATTATTGAACGTTGATAAAGACAGACAGACGACAAGTAGCTGTTAGCAATAGCTGTAGTTAGTACGAATATCGAAACAGTGGTGTGGTGATGGACACCAATAACCAACACAACACTACCTTTCTCATCTCAATCATGTCGCACAAACCAATTTCAGTAAAACATATGGAAATGTAAAATCCAGTGAATATGAAATAAACCGATTTTAAAACCTTCTTAGAACTCCATTATGAATTCACCAACATTACACACACAAAACTGGTCCGACTGAATATCTTCTGTCTGGATTTCAATTAAACCTCCAACTGGTCCGACTGGATGTCTTCTGTCTGATTTCAATTAAACCTCTGCACCAATACACGTGATATGTCCTCTTCTCTCTCTTCATCTCTATTCTCATCATATATCACCATCACAAATCTAACCACAGATTTCATTTCACCATTTATTTTGAAAGTCAAAACATTCATTTACAAACCGTTGCGCATCCCTTTACTTTTCTTTTCTTTTTACAGTACGTACTACTTTATTTTTTAATTTAATTTAATTGCATTCTACACACATTTAATCCATTAATTGAAAACTAAGAATATTTGTTTCATTTATTTGTTAGAGAGTTCCAACATTTCGACAGTCTCCCAAACTAAATAAAATAAATATCTATTCAAAAATATTTTGCAATAAAAATATATTCTATTCCTCTCAAAAAATAAATTCCAAAATCTTTTACTTCCTTCTATGTTATGCAAAGTTGATTATACATTGCTTTTATTCAGGATAATTTATTAATATAGACAATATCTTGTATATCAATCTTTCAAGCATAAATGGCACAAGACTCTTCTACACATTATGACTCTTTTCAAATTCACAATTTTAATACAAATAACCCTTTTACCATCTAACATCCAGCAAACGAAAAGACCTCTCATACTACGTACTCCCTCCGTTCTGAAATGATCTTCTTGTTTGGGTTGATGACATGTTAATTAAGGAATAATGAGAGTGTGAGAATAAAAATAAAATAAAAATAAGTAAGAAAAAAATAAAGTAGGAAAGAGAGTGTATTGTGAGAGTGAATTAATTACCATAAAAGGAAATAGAAAGAACTTTAGGGGACATCCGAATAGAAAAGTAGAAAGAACAAAAGAGAGATGAAGTATAAGAGAATAATACTTATCAATCTCTATATGAGTGCTGAAGATATCACCATAATCCATATTTAGATGATCAAACTCTTACCACAAGTTGATTAGACATTGCTTAAAATGAATTTTATGTTTTTGGTAACAAAATCAAGAAAATCACTTTCCCATTGCCGACCGTCTCAACCAACCATTTCACCCCAAGTCATCATATCCCTCACTATAAAACATCTCTTCCTCCACCAGCGCCATACAGATCATTCCAGATCTCTCTCAAGAAAACCCTAGACATTCTCTCTATGCACAACCTTCTGTACATCTTGACAATACTTGGCTATATGTATCAGTTACATGTTTGTTTGTTAGCTTGCTTGATTTAGTGTTAAAATTATCTGTGTAGGTATGAAATTGGTGCAGGGTGGAGCTCTCTGAATTCCAATAGAGGATCACACTGAGTTGGTCAAGCTGCTTGCATATGGATTCCATAGTTTCTATATCTCTTACTTTCTCTCTCTACAAGTCTAGATGAGAATAGATCTATGGCTTCCATATTTGAGGAGCTTTTGCCACTCATGGGTTTAGATCCTTGTTTGGATTGAAGGGAGCTCTACACACCATTATTTCACATCCCACTTTCCACAAATAATCACACTTCCCTTCAAATCTCTTCTCCATCCTCTAAGTTTATCATAAATACAGATCTCCTTTTTGTGACCTTTGTTATTGCAGATCTGGATATGTTGTTTCATTGAGCCGGTCTTGATTACAGTTGCTTTTAGTTTTCACAGATTTTTATGAGAAATGTTAGCATGAACATTTTTTTTCATATTTTTGCAGATTTTGGAAGCCTTCTCAGATGAGTTTGCAGTAACTGTACTGATTTATTTCCAGATTCGAAGATTATATTCCAGCAATGAAAGATTCTGTTGCCTTCATATTTGTTGTAATTTTCTTATATTATATTTTCATGACAGAGCACTGGTCATCTTTCTAAACTACTCCCTCCGTCCCAAAATGAAGCTTACGTTTGGGTAAGGACACGGAGTTTAAGAAAATATGAAAAAAGTTAGAGTAAGTGAGTAATAAATGAAGAAAGAGAGTGTTTGTGTGAGAAAAATGAATGATTTGATTGATAATAAATGATGAATGATTGTAAAAAGTAAAATAATAAAGGAAGAGAGAGAATGCTTGTGAGAGTAAAGGTGAAGAAAATAATATGCCATTTTAGGAAGTGTAAGCTTTATTTTGGGACGCTCAAAAAGGAAAGTGTAAGGAACATTATGGGACAGAGGGAGTACTTGATTATCTAAATCTAAAATTAATAATTGACATTGTATGGAAATATATTTGAAGTGTAAATGGTAAGAGTATTTAATGACACTACTACGAGTTTATATAGTTCTGGAAATGGCATTCCTGCAACAGCAGTTTCTAATCAACTGGTAATCAAACAACTAAATTTGACATTCAGTTTCATCAGATATGTACTTAACTAACCTCTACAGTAATTTTCATTTTGGAAACTAAAAGTTATGCATATTTCAAGTAGCCTTGATTTTGTTTGGCCTTCAGTCAAAGAACTTTATTTTGGGTTGTATTTCGAAAACCCCAACTATTTACTTCTATTGCAACTGTGAAAAATAAGGTAGCCCTTTCAGCAACCAGTGTGAAGTTCTATCCATGAATCTGAAGAGACTCAGGATTCTCTCCCATATATTATTACTTGCTCCAATTTTCTTGAAATGGTAGATGAAAAGATGTTCTTTTGACATGAACTGAATAAAAATTTTAAAATTAATTAATTATATTTGTATATTATTTTTAATTTTAAGAAATAGTTTTGTCAATAGTGAATGCGTCATAAATTTGTGTTAATGTCAAAAGAACATACCTTCATTCAGCTTCATCTACCATTTCAAGTTTGATATTTTGATAAAATGCATGTAAAACACTCTCAAGAGTGACAAACCCTTGAGCTTTTAACCATTGACTATTTTACTTAGTCTGTTGAAAGTTCATTGATTTCCTTTGCATCGCTTCAAGTCGTAGTCAATCCAATATTAAGATCAGGCAACTAATGGCGACGATTACTGTCATCTTGACATGGGCAGGAGTTATAATGATGATTGTCTGAGCAAGAGGATAATGAGGAACAACATTCATCGCTATGGTTTGAAGTTGAATTATGTTGAGAGCCAACTAAGGATGTTTGTAACAAGTAACATATAACAACAGGGCTTTTGAGCTTCCGGCTTAGGTGAGTGTTTCAAGAATTTTGACCATCTAAATGTCATAACTTCCGCTATCAAAGATCATCCATAAATATACAATATTTTTTCTTTTATTTACTCAACGAGGAATTTTAACTTGCGAGCTTTTAAAAAATATTTAACTTGTGTTCAAATATGTAACTAACGCAAAGCTGATGCTGATGCTGAACTAAACAAGTGAAACATGTTAAGCACGAAAAAAAATCCGGATAACTATTTCCAAGCAAAGCATGGAGCAGATCATCTTCATCCTCTCCCAAAATTTCCCTTCTTTATATCTGGTTTTAAGTAGTTCGGCCATCTTAGCCTGCAACTTTTTCCGCAACGGTCGTAGACCTGTGAGTATATATACAGTAACAAGTTGTACATCAATGTCTCTCCCCGTAGAGAAAAACCATATACACATAGAAATAAATCAAGTTAACAAGCTAAGGAAAAAGTCCCAGTGCATGCAGGTAGGAACGCTAGCTTTCCTTTCTTGACTTTGACTTGCAGCTTTGGAGATTAAGGACTGACTTCACGTTCGAACACTTTCTGTTTCATTGAAGTAATACATACTACACATGCTCTTAGGAGAACCACAACACTTTGGTTCACGTAAAACAATAACTTTGGTTAATCGAATTTAAATTTCTAATCATTCTATTGGTTCCACCCATAACTAACCTAACGATAGTGGAAGATGTATTATTAATCATTCGTCTTATGTTCGATTTTTGGTGGGTGCTAAATTGTTAGAGTTCTTTTTTCTTAAAAAAAAAAGAAAAGAGATCATTGTTTTGGAGGAATACGTGACTCTAGCTATATTTTTCCTAAATTTTATGAAGAGTTTTAATCTAATCCGTCTCAGTTTTAAAATATGAATAAACATGCCGTGCTAGTTACTTATGTAGGGTATTGTTTTTGGGCTGCGTGTTTCGGTGTTTGCGACTTTGATATTGTCTAGCAGGTGTTCGAAGAAATTGAGTCATGTGTAATTAGATTTTCATATACATTTTAAATGATAGCATGATTGGTCGCTCTCATGCTTACATAAACATTTTTTTGTGTTGAAGATAAAAAACACGTGAAGATTGTGAATTGTCCTCAAATGAAAGAAAAAATTTATGTTTATAAAGGGCTAAAGGCTTCCTGAGTTGAATGAGGGTGAGACTCGGAATATGTTAATTTTTCACATGGTATCAGAGCCGGGACGCGGCGCCTTAGGCCCATTTGTTTGGTTGAGTTTTTAAGTTGAATGGGTGAGAATCGCTTTTCACACTTCGAATTATTGAAAAAAGAATTCCTTCTCGTAATATATTTTCTTCTTTCTCTCATTTAGATCATCCACGTTTCTTGGAAAGAAAGCATTTGAGTTCTCGCAACCAATCAGGAGTACACCTCGAAGGCGTCATCCAAGGATGTTCTGTACGATATCCTCCTATGACAAAGAGACCGCAATGGTTCTGGAGAACATTGGCTTGCCTTCCTTACCTTATGCCACTTCCTGAAACGGCCTACAATTTGAACCCGTTCCCAAAACAATTTGAATTTATGACCTACCCATTTCTAGGTGTCATTGGAAAATTGCCACCCTGATTTTTGATGGCGTATTCCTTTGTTGCTTACTTAGGGATGGTGAGGAAAAAAGAGTGACCCCATTTTTCCAGTTTCATGTTGTAGCGGGCATGCTACTGGAAATTGGGCTTCAAATGACAGGCACAAGCTGCACGATGGATGCCTGAAGGTCTATATTGGGGTAAGCTAGGGATGCATGTCTGGACAGCTCTTGCATTTGGGTTCATATTTACAGTGTTGGAGGGCGTTCTACCAAATATTGAATGTACAACATCTTGTCTGCACCTGGAGTGCAATGCCTTGTGAGTTGTTGGATACTTGCTCGTTATGTGATTTCGGAGAACATACTTATGGTTATTTGTTTCGTTGGTTGCGTTTAGTAGAAAAAAAATATTGATCATAATTCATAACTTCCCCGTTCCAGATTATATTATTTTGTGAAATACTGGAGTTACATTATGCACCATTGTGAGTATTAGATTGGAATTCGAAGCTACAAACAGTCATTTATCCAATGCGAAAACTTATAATGCTTAATTATATGTAATACTTCGTCTGTTCTCTTTTGTTTTTCCTATTTCTTTTTTAGACGTCCCCTTATGTTCTTTCTGTTTCCTTTTATAGTAATTATTTTTCATATTTTCTCTTTCAATACAATTTCCTTCTTACTTTATTACAATTCATTTTCTTACTTTTACATTATTCTATCATCTCACATAATCATTTTTTTCTCTCAATACACTCTCTTTCTTACTTTATTACTATTCACTTTCTTACTTTTACATTATTTTTTCACTCACACAGTAATTTTTTTCTCTCAATACACTCTCTTTCCTACTTTATTACTATTCACTTTCTACTTTTACACTATTCACTCACTCACACAACCATTACAATCTTAATATTTGTGTCAAACTACCAAATGTACAGAACATTTCAGGACGGAGGGAGTAGTTAATAAGATACATTACATTGATACGCCCTGCACCATATATCTCGGATCTTCTAGCTCGAATTGATATACTCCACAAATCTCGGACTTGCTGTTATTCGAGTTCTTTATCGCTATGTTCATACAACGTTTGTTCCAGCGCGTGTCCAAGCAACTCCTGATGCTGCCTCTAATCAAATAATGTTTTATCCTACGACTTCTTAAATTTCTAACCTAAACTACTTGAACACACAACATACCTCTGTCCAATAACACAATGTTTTTTATTTTCTGTATTAATTCTTTGTTTCTGAATCCAATGCCTCTTGGAACTTGATTTACTTTAGGAAGAATGTCACTCAATCATATGTGTTTATGGTCTAAACCAGGTGTATTGAGTATATAAATCTTCGAAAACATCTTTTTCGGTACCAACGATATGTGGTGTCTTGTGACCTATTTTACAAATTTAAAAATAGGAGAAGAAGAAGAAGAAAGGTATCTTAATGGATTCATTCTAGATTTGAGGTGCTTCAGATGAATAGTTAACAGAAGGAACTTGAGAGGACTCCTGAAGGGTCATTAATATCAACAGAGGTAACCCATATTTCCGGCGATGACTGCACTTGTCTGGTTAAACTTGGATCACTATGATGAGGAGTCATTGCTGGTTCATGATCATTAGAAAATGAGAAACCTGTCTGACCCAGCCTTGACAATACAGGAAGTCATGTTGTCACACCGGGACACAAAATTTCGGTGATGGTATATAAAAATTGCTGCGTAGATTATCAAAGAGGAAATTGATGCCCCTCCAGCTATGAGGAACAAGCCCCAGAAATTGTCTAACCCAATGCTTCTTGAAGACACTGATGCATTATTGCCATCGGGGCACATTGCTTGCTGTCCAAACCACTTATTCTCAATTGCCACCATTTGTTCCCCTTGCGTCACGTTCAAGATAGCCCTGGACACATCGGGCGCCAGCCGAGAACCCTTTGAAACACCTGCTTTTGCAGAATAATAAATGTTTTAACTGGTACAAACAAAAGAGTCAGGTACCAAGAATGACTAGGAAGGACTTACAAAGCCAAAGCCATCAGTTTTGTAAGTCTGCCCAACCATGGCATATTTGGAGCAATGATTTCCAATAAAGAGCTTCATGTAAGGAATCTCATCGAAAACAGCTGCAACACCTCCGTTGCCGCTCCCTTTGCCGAGAGCTTCTTCAAGTTCGGCTATGGAGTTGTAATATATGAGATTGGAATGATCAAATTTCATCTGCTTTAGCAAACTCAGCACAAAAGAGCCCTTTTTATATCCTACTTTATCTCCTCGTCTAATTAGTTCTTTGACATCAGTGACCGTTGGCTGCAACTTTTGCACTGTAAGCATTGATGTGAGGCTGGCTGTGTAAGTTTGGATCAAGATAAGCACCACGAATATCCACACTATCACGACAAACCGGGCTAAATTGCTCACCACTTTCTCCCCTGCACACATTTTCACAGTTCTGAATCCAAAACTTTCAAGGTATATCAGAAAGTAAGGAATGAGAAAAGAACAATGGAAGTAACGAGTATTACTATGAGCATAGACCATGGTGGAGAAGGAGAACCAGAATATGGTACCAATTTGATGCATGGGAGGACCTCTAAAATCCTCATTAGTTCTGTGTTCAAGAACCCATATCACAATACCGATGAAAATGAATAAACAGAAGCTTGTGAACCAAAGCTTCCACGTCAGGGGCCTGAGGAAAATCCAGGCATTCGGGGTGCTGTGATCTCTGAAAGGTACTAGCATTGTAACTCCTGATTCTGTGTATGGGAGTGTGAAGTCAACATACAGTGATCTGTTTGCGATAATAGTCACATTCCCGACGACCGCGTCAAAGTTCTGTAACATTTTCAGGAAACAGAAAATGGTAATAGGTAAGTTCTTGAACAAAATGTATTTCCTGTTTCGGTTATTGTCTGCTTTTTATGTTTGCATTATGATATTACCCCTAGAAACACTTGATAGGTCAGGTCGTTGTAGGAGCCAGAGCTTGTGCCATTAGGAAATGCGAAGGGAAAGTAATGATACTGAACCGGGTAAGGCATGGCCTGAATCACAGCTTCGAACACTTCTATGCAGTAACCAGAAATTTCTTTTACTTCATTGGTGACACGGTCTCTTGTTACTCTAACAAACTCCAGAAAGTCATGCCTTACAGGAACTCCAACTCTCAGTTTTTTTTCCTTCAACAGGAATAGTCCAACCCTTAGGCACCAGTCTATCCTCCCCTGGCCAGATAACAGGACCAATCGAAGGATGATGTTGCGGGTCTGTTTTACTCTTGTTGAAATTCAAATACCTTGAAAGGCCACCTTGTGCTGTCCAGTAACCAACTGCCCGTCCACCATTTTCGTCCACATTAACTATCTGATAAGCATAAGGCTGAGCCTCCCCATTCCGGAAAAAGAAGTTTCCAGCAAGCCCTTTAAAGCTTAAACTCAGCAATGCTTTTAGGAGATTCGGACCAGCTTTGGAAAAGGGAGACTGTCAAGATCAGTCACTTTTTTAGCGGCAGTGGTATTTTCGGATGGAGAAGGTTGGGTTCTTTTACTGAACAGTTCCTCCACAGCCATGGCTAAAGCTACAGCTGCATCGTGAGCCCAAATGCCGAATATGTCAAGTTTGGCATTCAGAATGTATGCGTCTTCTGATCGGAACTTTCTCCTCCACCTGATCCCGAAACCCTCAAGTTCCTTGGATTTCGGCATATGACTTCTTATCCCCCAACACTCCCTGCAGAGACTCGAGAACTGTGGAATTCATAGTACTCAGCATGTCACCAATGTCATCGGACACAATCCAGACAACCCCAACACCCATCATACCGACCTCCATTGCGTTCTTGAACACTCTATTTCCGAGACCAGGCGCCATATGGACAATGAACACCCTAGTCTCCATATTCATCAGCTTGCGAAGCTCTTCCTTGATCTGCGCATCAGTTGCTTCAGGAGATATTTCACAACGGTAAGGCACTTGGCAACCAACTTCCTGTAACGCATCTGTAAGAAATGGGACAATGCCTTGGCCGTACTCATCTTGTGAAAACATTGGCACAACTTCCATCATATATGAAATTGAGTTCGCTCAATTTATGTCTTAAGATTCAGTTGTCTTAGATTCTGTGTCAAATCGGCTCAAAAGGTTAATGCTACAGAAAGTAAATGACACAGAAATTGGTAACCCAGTTCGGCTCCTTTATGGCTTAGTCTGGGGGCTTCTCTCCACAAGTCCGGTGGAACAATTCACTAATATCAAATAGTCTTACACAACACTTAC
>JAWWMW010002007.1:66712-84439 GCA_035048345.1 Echeveria elegans
ACGTAAATGTAATAACCAGGAATTTCCAGCAGCATTGGAAATGATGTCATGTAGAATCCATGGATTGATTCCAGCTTTAGAGCCAATTGCAACATTCTCCACAGCAGCAATCATATGAATCCCCTCGAGCAACTCATTCACCATTTTAAACTTGCTGTAAGTTTCATGATAAATAATAACTGTTCAATACACAAGAATAAAAAAGTAGATAGCAGCCTCTGAGAGTCCGCGTAAATCCATATTTATGTTTATTTAGAGTGTGAGTATTGATTTAAAAAAATATATCTATTCTTATAAAAGATTAGGAAACAGACATAAAATTACATTGTTACCTCATTCTCCACCATTAATCACATAACTAACCGGTTCTAACTTAACTAACCCTAATTAAATAATAAAAATTTAAAATTTTAAAAAAAATTAAAAAATTAAAAAAAATTAAAAATTTTAAAATAAACATTTAATTAGGGGCATTGATTTTTAACAGATAAATAATTCCCGTCAGAACGAAAATACTCATTTAAATTCGATTGCGCATCCGGAACGACAGACGGTACACTTGTACAGTACATACAACTGCTCACCAAGTGCTGTACGCACAAAATACTTTTGACTTCAAAAATCATGGAGTTGAGGATGATATGACAAATTCAGTCTGCCGCCCCGCCCCGCTCCGTGATTAACACTAATTAATCCTAATGTTTTTCTAATTATTTTTATTTAATCCATAATTAACCCTAATTAACCTTAACTAATTACGGGTAGATCCAATTTACCTTAATTCGGGGCGGGGCGGGGCATTTTCGACCTGCGACATGGCAGGTCCAATTTGCCTCCGACCCGCCCGTTGCCATTCCTACTTGCATGTTTATGGTTGCAGTGAATTCTTATGATATTATTAAATTTGGTTATGATATTATCGAGGCCCTGTTTGATACGATTTCGAGAATCGGTAAAAAAATTATTGAATATAATTTTGACTTTGACAGCCCCTTTTAATTTTCAAATAGCACTCTCTGCACAGCTCATGACTGTGTGTTTTTATCTGTCTCTAAATCTTTGCCAACACTATCTTGCTCCCTCCTGCAAACATGTTGAATACAACCGATGTAATAATTTTAGATCCTTTTTATCTTTTTATAGTGATGGACTTCATCTTGAACAAAATATGTGTCGATTTTATGTGTTGATGATAGTATTTATACAGGTGTATGTGCAAGATTACGTGTGTAGTGGGGCGGTTGATTAGCATGAGTGTTTTCGAAAGATTATGTATGTAGTGAGAGTACATACAAGATTACGTGTATAGAGGGACGATATTGACAGTTGTAAACGTCAACACTGATTTCTTAATTCTGCCATTAGTAATTGATCAACAGTGATTTCTTAATCCTGCCATTAGTAATTGAGGCTCAATTACTAATGGCATGATAAAGTTGTCAAATGTCAATAATCATCGGAAAAAAATATAGTAAATTAATTTTAAACACCATTTATTTGCAAAAATTGGACATTAACACTCCTTATTTAAATATTTGGATTTAAACACCCCTATTTGTCATTTTTTGGAAGTTGTCACCTCCAACCAAATGTCAACTTTAAAAAAACCTTAAACAATATCAAAAAAACTTAAAAAAAAAATTCAAAACTTCGTAAAACCAATAAGCAAAATGCAACCATTTAATAAAATTTTTGATAAAAAAATTGTGCATTAACATTATTTTTGTATAAATTTAATTTGATATTTAAATATTTAAAAGAATGTAACACAAGATTTTAACACAAATATAAACAAAATGTTCAACAGTTTATCATTTTGATTTTGTATGTCTCTGAATCTTTATAAAGTTTTTAAATTTTGTTTGCTATGATTATTTAATATACTATGAGAAATTCAAGCTTTGTGAAACATTTATATTTAAAAATAACAAATAAAATTTAAAAAATCAATAAAAATTCAGAGACATACAAACTATTGAAAATTTTATTTATATTTTTGATAAAGTTTGTGCTACATTTTGGTAAATATGTAAAATATAAAATTTAATTTATATAAAAATATTCTTAATGCATAATTTTTTTTTATCAAAAATGCTACTAAAGGGATGCATTTTGCTTCTCGATTTTACAAAATTTCGAGTTTTTAAAAAAAATTTATTTTTTTTTAAAAAATTTTTAAAATTGATATTCGGTTAGAGGTGATAACTTCTAAAAAAGATGATAAAAAATGTTTAAATCCAAATAAAATAAAGGGTTAATGTACAAATTTCGCGATGTTTAAAATTAATTTACCCATAAAAATAAAAAAGAAAAAGAAATAAAAAGCAGCGAATATCCCGTGATCGCATATCACACTGCGAAAATTCATCTTTGCTTTCCGATTCTCTCCTTCAATTTCAATCCTCACTCGGATGATCAACAACAAGACTTCACCGTTTATCTCTCTACGATCGCCGCCGACGCCGTTTCATCAGCAGCTTCACCATCGCATCGGTCAATCATCTTCTTGTATGAGTCACTACTCTCCTTCCAGTTCCTCTTTCGCTTCACTACTTCAACAAGCAACAACAACACTGAACCATAATTCCAAACCCTAGACGACGCGCGTCTGAGACCGAAAATGGTCTTCAAAGGTAGATTCTTCTCCTCATCCAAAAAATCCGATTCTTCTGGTACCGATGGATCTAACAGCCCTAAATTCTTCGGCTCCAACTCTCCCAGCGGCAGATCTGACAAGAAAAAGATCAAATCCGCCGCCTCCTCCTCCTCCGCTGCTGCTGCTAGTTCTCCGTTTTCTGCGTCATCGTTCCGCCAGACTGATGCGTTTGGGAAGAAGAAGGATCCAGTTGCGAAAGGTAAAGAGCCGCTAGTAACGCCTGAGAAGGTTAACTCGTCTGGTGTGAAGTTGACGAAACCGCCTGATGGGAAGGATTCTTCTCCTGCTTCGTCGGTTTCGCCGATTTTGGCGTCATCTTTAGGGTTGAATAAGATTAAGACGCGATCGGGGCCGCTACCGCAGGAGAGCTCGTTTGGTTTTCGTGGGGATAGGGGGTCTGGCTTGGGTACTAGTAATTTGTCAAGGACTAGCGGTACTGAATCTGGGGTGAAGGGGAAGAAGAAGGAAGGGTTGAAGCCGCATAGTAGGATGAGTTTTCAGGAAAATGGGAGTGTGGCGAGTTGGATGGATAGTACCAATTTTGGTGGCAGTTTTGATAGTTTGCCTGCAGGGGCAGGGAATGTTCAGTTGAGAGATAGGAGTCCTAGTGTTCCTAGCCCATCTAGACTGCACAGTGGCGAATCTTCTCAAGAATTAGGTACCCTCCCTTCTCCATTTTTGTTGATGTGTTCTCTGTCGTGTTAGTCAATACTTCTCTCTGATAGTGTATGTTCTCTTAGTGACAAGTGGCAGAAGTCTAACGAATTCACAAATTACATCATAATTCACAACACAAGTTAGTCGTGCTACAGGTTGATTTCCTGTTGGATAATTTAATCAACTCATCTCATTGTAATATCAGTGATTGTTTACCCTTGTTCTATTAGCTGGTTTCTTTGTGTGTTCAGGTTCATGGAGTTATCACTGTCGCTTTAGCCTCTTGCTGTCATATCTCATGCAGCTTATAAACTACATTGTTTTATTGACATTAGTTTTAGTGTTTAGCAGACAAAACAATGTTTTTGGGTGGTATTTTATTACTTTTATCCTTACGAGTTCAGTTAGTCGACTGAGCGAAATAGTAAGTACTTGTGCATTTCCATTAATCATCTTATGCTATTGTCTTGTAGTTGTTTAAGCAATTAAATGACGCTATATTCTTGAAACGATTTTTTTGAGTAGTCATTTATGCGCCAGTGGTTTCTGTGATGTTTTGGGTTGACATTCAAATTATTATGCATATGCATCAAAAAATATATATAGTATGTTCGGTCATATTTTTTCTGTCCTTATCAAGGGATATTCATTCTCTTTATCAGTGGTTTACAAAGTCATTGCTGACATTCAGGTGTTTGTATTTCATATTCATTTTGGGCTTTTAAACACATCATCAATTTGTGCAGGGCGCCACACGTTATCACGAGGCAAATCTGGAAATTCAAGGAAATCCGATGTTTTCACTCCTGAGGTAGAACTAATTAAGAAAATCAGTACAACATTGAGTAGTTTTGATGATCATCTTTTGTCTCCCAGGCTTCCTATGACTGTGAAAGTCCTAAAGAGTCAGAATCTCCTCGGTTTCAAGCTATACTTCGTGTCACAAGTGCACCGAGGAAGAGATTCCCTACAGATATTAAAAGTTTTTCTCATGAATTGAACTCAAAGGGTGTTCGACCTTATCCATTTTGGAAGCCTCGAGGCTTGAACAACTTAGAGGTGAATTTTATTTCTGATTTATTGCTACACTGCTTTCAGATACAAACTGTGCTCAAGCGACACTCACACTGTGTAAAATTCTACAGGAGGTTTTGGTAGTTATCCGTGGAAAATTTGAAAAGGCAAAGGAAGAAGTCAACTCTGATCTAGCAATTTTTGCAGCGGATTTAGTAGGGGTGCTAGAGAAAAACTCAGAAACTCATCCAGAGTGGCAAGAAACCATAGAGGACCTGTTAGTTTTGGCTCGTAGCTGTGCCATGACATCAGCAAGTGAATTTTGGCTTCAGTGTGAAAGTATTGTTCAAGAGCTTGATGACAGGCGTCAGGAGCTCCCAATGGGTATGATGAAGCAGCTCCATACCCGAATGCTTTTCATTTTAACTAGGTGTACAAGATTGTTGCAGTTCCATAAAGAAAGCGGATTAGCTGAAGATGAACATATTCTTCAACTCCGACAGTCTAGGTTCCTTCATTCAGCAGACAAACGGTTACCTCCCCATGGAGGTAATGATGTTAAAAACTCTGGTGCTCTGAAGCCTCCAACGTCATCGTCATCCAGAAAATTTTATAGCCAGGAGCAACGAGGTCCAGATTGGAAGAAAGATCACGTGCCTCCCGTTGTTCATAGTCTTCCAGAGGAACCTTCAGAGAGTTTGGATTCTCCTTTGAATAATAGGAATCGTATGTCATCCTGGAAAAAGCTGCCTTCCCCAGCAAAGCATACAAAAGATGGTGTGCTAGTCCTGGAAGAACACAGCGATCATAAAGTTCAAATTCCTAGTGAGAAAAATAGCCAAAGCGAACTCCTTGACATGCATTTGGATGTTGCTAAAATGGCTAAGCTTTCTCCGGTCAAAGAACCCAATGAGCAGCTTCCTCCACCCACCGGTCATCAGCACAAATTGTCATGGGGGTATTGGGGAGATCAAACCAATATCTATGAAGATAGCTCAATAATTTGCCGCATTTGTGAGGAAGAGGTTCCAACATCCCATGTGGAAGATCATTCCAGAATCTGTGCTGTTGCAGACCGATGTGATCAGAAGGGGCTCAGTGTTAAAGAACGGCTGATTAGGATTGCTGAAACTCTTGAAAAAATGGTTGAGACTTGTTCTCCCAAAAATCCTAAACTTGCGACTGATAGCCCTGATGCAATGAAGGTCTCCAATTCAAGTGTCACTGAAGAATCTGACCCTATTTCCCCGAAACTCAGTGATTTGTCACGCAGGGGATCAGAAGACTTGCTTGATAACATCCCCGATTCAGATAGCTATGTGTTTATGGATGATCTTAAGGGTTTACCACCCATGTCTTGCAGACCTCGCACTGGTCCGAAGTCTGATCAGGCAATGACAACATCATCCGCTGATAGCATGACTCCTAGATCTCCACTGTTGACTCCGAGAACAAACCAGATAGATTTGCTCCTTTCGGGAAAGGGCCTTTCTGCAGAACACGAGGACCTTCCTCAGGTATCCAATTTCTGGTGTCTGATTCATATTCTTTTCTAAAAGTATTGAATGCACTGGTTTGGCTTTAGTTCTGTTTTCTTCTTCTTCTTCTTCTTCTGATTTTGGGGTGGTTCAGTCGATTAATTGTGCTCATTTTGATTCTTTTTTAAAAATATTTGTCTGCTAGGACATATTTTTGTTACACTGTTACAATCAGATGCTTAGCACAGTCTCGCCAAAATATTGGTGTTTTCATATTACAAATTCACTGTTATGTAAGACAGGAGGAATAGGATGAAGAAGCTTTTGTGTAACATGTATGAAGTGGCATTGCATTGCAGTTCTTACAGGTTGCATAGTTGTACAATGAATTAAAGCCGATTAGTCTATTATTATTTTTGGTAATGTTGCTTATGCGCACTTTCTAATCCTGCAACCAAAAACAACTGACGGAGTAGCATTAATAGGCACGAATCAGCTGACTGGTGGGTGACTTTCTGAGGCCTGGCGCAACCGTTTGTTTGAACAAGGCAATGCTGTACAGTTTGCTGCAATCTCTAATTATTGTGAAACTTTTGCGAAAACACATATGATTGGTTGTATTATTGTATAATCCTTGCAATTGTGATTTCGAGGATGATACCATACATATGCAAGTTTTTAGTACCAACTACTAGCTAGGACTATAAGAAAGTTTGGCTTGCTTACTGTTTATATAATGTGCTCAACTGTTAAACGATATTGAAGTCCAGATAGTCGTGTGGTCAGTTGACAGAGTCCTCATGAATGAGTTGGCAATTTGGATATTGAATGAAATACGTTGTCACATGGTTGGCTGACAATTATTTTAATTCAGATGAATGATCTCGCTGAGATAGCACGATTTGCTGCCAATACTCCGCTCGATGATGATAGATCTATCACTAATCTGCTTTCCTCTCTCGAAGACCTGAGACTCGTCATTGAAAGGCGAAAGCTGCATGCTCTAACTGTGGAGACATTTGGGGCACGCATTGAAAAGTTGATAAGGTAGTTTCATTCTGGTTTGTGGCTACGGAAATATCAAGTCCATTGTCTAATTTTTATGTCAGAGGAACTTTCTTAGATATTTAACTTCAGTTTGTTCGGATTTTCTTCAGGGAAAAATATTTGCAATTTTGTGAGTTGGTAGAAGATGAGAAAGTTGATATAACTAGTACTGTTATTGATGAAGATGCTCCCCTGGACGACGATGTTATGCGTAGCCTAAGAACAAGCCCTCTTCATAGTACTCCAAAGGACCGTACATCTATAGATGATTTTGAAATTATCAAACCAATCAGCCGTGGAGCTTTTGGGCGTGTATTCTTAGCTAAGAAAAGAACAACTGGGGATCTTTTCGCTATAAAGGTATATCCATGCCAGCTACTCAAACCTATAAAAAAATACTTTCTTTGTTATTAATGTATTTAGGATCCTTAATTTGCTACGCCCCCATGACTCGTGAGATAAAATTCCTAGAGTTTATGGAAAATAAATGTTTTTTTCCTTTCTGTTTAGCTTGTTAGCTGGGTTGGTCTAGAATTTTCATCACTTATTTGGGGTTAAAGAATCGTTGCGTCATTACAATACTGAATATTAGGTTGATTGTCCAGACTGCCTACACGTATGTTTCTAACAATTTCTAAGTCAGTGTTTTGTAGTTGACCATGTCTGTTAGTTACATGATAATACTTGGATGATAGTGACTAATGGTTGCTGTCAAACCATTTCTTAGACTAAGCATCCTGCTGGTTTTCATTTTGGCATCTCTTTAATCTATTAACGATATGAATCTTGTTTCAGCATTAGTTCTGCCCTGAATGTTCATTTTTGATAGGTTCTCAAAAAGGCAGACATGATCCGGAAGAATGCGGTTGAGAGTATTTTGGCAGAACGTGACATCTTGATTTCAGTTCGTAATCCATTTGTGGTATGTTGGCAGCTTCTCAAAATACCCTTGTTGTTATCATCTTCAGAATTTTTAGATTCTAACTGCCAACGAATATGCAGGTCCGATTCTTCTATTCTTTCACTTGCCGTGAGAATTTATATCTTGTAATGGAGTACTTGAATGGTGGGGATCTCTATTCATTGCTGAGAAACTTAGGGTGCCTGGAGGAGGATGTTGCTCGCGTATACATAGCTGAAGTTGTAAGCCCTTAGACGTGATCTTATACCTCCTAATAGATTCTAAATTTCTGCTTCGTATGTTTATATTTAACAATATATGATTTTGATGTGTGCCATTAATATGTATGTTTAAGGTGCTTGCCTTGGAATATTTACATTCCTTGTGTGTGGTTCATCGAGATTTGAAGCCGGATAATCTCTTGATTGCACATGATGGTCATATAAAGGTATCTATATAGCTTTTTGCACAATCTCTTGTGCTTTTTTACGTAAACTGGACAAATGTTAGTATTCTATTGCAGATGACACAAGTTTCTAACCTAAGAAGTAAGTTCCACCTTGTTTGAATAAACATTCTTAGAAAAGAGAAAAGTAGTTGCAACCTAATTTAGTTAATGATTTTCCATCACGTATCGGACCACGTGACTTGAGTCATATTCTTACTTTGTCATTCAAAACTTGAACAGTTGACTGATTTCGGGCTTTCGAGGGTTGGCCTTATCAACAGTACTGATGACTTATCTGGTCCAGTGGTTAGCGGGTCATCATTGATGGATGAAGATGAGCCCGTGCCTGTCCATCAGAGGGACACAAGGAAAAATCGTTCTGCTGTTGGTACACCTGACTATTTAGCCCCAGAAATACTTTTGGGAACTGGTCATGGTTCGTGCATCCAACTTATGTATTTTTTAACAATCTAATTTACTTATTAATGAGTTGATTTCATTTTTTGATAGTTTGACTACAGGCATTTCTATGCCTGGCATGTTCTCTCCTTAATAAGGTGCATATCTTTGGTATTGAATAACAACAAACTACAAAGGTTAACAATACCAAACTGTAATTTGCCTGTGTGATTTGAAGCCAGATGTAACTGTAAATATTATGAAAGAGTGTTCTCTTAAAAGCAGTAAATTTGTGTGGCCAGTCAATGGTTTCGTCATACTCCATTTCAGAGGATCCATACGACAAAAAATTACCACATTGATTACGCAGGCCAGTAGTTGCAATACAAACGTAGTGGAAAACTGATTGTATTTCTATGTGTATGTTTAAACCGTGTGGAATCAGGGACAGGGAAATGTCACATAGGTTTTATTTTATGTGTTTAATTTGTTTGTCTATTTTTGTAGGCACATCTGCTGATTGGTGGTCTGTTGGTGTCATCTTATTTGAACTTATTGTTGGCATACCACCCTTCAATGCCGAACATCCTCAGGTTCTTCTCAATCTTAATTTTATACCACCATTTTCCTTACTGAGTTAAGAGGTGGCTCATTTGACCAGAGCAAAATCTTTTCCTACCTACAGCTATGCATTACTTGCTTGCGATCTTTTGAACTTCTTGTTGACTTAACTTGGACATTCTCATATTTCAGTGTTTTTGTACCGTTTCACTTGTAGATCATATTTGATAATATACTGAATCGAAATATACCCTGGCCGAGAGTGCCCGAAGAGATGAGCTTTGAAGCACAAGATCTGATTGATAGGTAAGGTAACTTTTGTGTTGCATTATATGGTAATTCGAACTATTGCAGTCCGACATGGTTTTTATCTCATGCCGGACATGAGTAGGCTGAAAAATATTTCAGAAATAGTAGTCAGTCTTGGAATCAGATTGTGAACAGAAAGGAACTTCTTCTGACGTATTTTCTATCACACTTATGTTTCCAACGTCTATGATGTTAATTTGGCTGAGTGAGATATGAACACACTATATGTTTGGCCATGTAGCCCTTAAGCTAAGGTCGTGGGTTAAACCTTCATTGCATACCGTGTACATGAAATTTTGCGCGTTTCTTGGGGTTTCACTTGTTTGAGTTAAGCCTGTGAAGTTGTCATATTGTATGCACTAATAAGCTTCTTGTAATGAAAGAGTTGAATTCATAGCAGTCAGTCCTGACATAGCAAATTCGACATTGATTAAGCAAGTCATATGTGTAAGCCAGAAGACACATGTATCACCTACCTGTTTAATTCGCTGTTTTGTTTGCAGATTACTCACTGAAGATCCTCAGCTCAGACTTGGGGCTAAAGGGGCTTCAGAGGTTTGCTGGTTCTTAATCCGGCAGTTGCATTACTTTGTGGGTTTCGGTATCTTAGTGATACATTTTGTTTTTGTGTCATTAGGTGAAAGAGCATGTGTTTTTCAAAGATATCAATTGGGATACTCTGGCCCGGCAGAAGGTTTGAATAATTCTTAGTGATGCTTATTTTGTTCCACCAACTAGGATTTTCTGCTTGTTCTTGACCAATAGTTATCATTCTCACAGGCTGCATTCGTTCCTGCGTCGGAAAATTTATTGGATACGAGCTACTTTACTAGTCGGTACTCATGGAATCAGGATGACCAGACAAATGTGGGCAGTGAATTTGATGATTCAAGTGATAATGGAAGCATTAGTGGCAGCAGTAGTTGCCTGAGCAATCGGCAAGAGGAAGTGGTATATCAGTTCATAATTGTGCCACTGAACAACAATAAAACATGATATTGACTGTCAACTTATATAAGGTTGTTGCAACTTTTGAATCAATGCATTTACGCAGGGGGATGAATGTGGTGGGCTTGCTGAACTCGGATCCAGTTCGCCATTAAACTACTCTTTTAGCAATTTTTCGTTTAAGGTGAAGTTTACTAGTGACTTTTGGTTCCGTTTTTTGTAGGCGAGTTTCAGATTAGATAATATGATTGCCTCCACCTAGTACTACGAATGTCTTTTTTCGTTTTGCCACAAATGGACACTTTTTAACTTATCAGCAGTTAAAAGAAAAGTTTATTGGAATTTTGGTAAAGGGATATTCAGACTACAAAATCGTCCGACCGTTTTCATATGGTGTAGGCAGGATTGCCTGTCAACCTGCACTTTTCAATGGTTCTAGCATTTCTGTTAGGTTACAAGTCATATGCATGCAACAAACTTTTGGTGTCCCGGCATTAACATCCAGCTATACATTTCTAATTTGTTTAGTTTAATCGTTGCAGAATCTTTCTCAGCTTGCATCCATCAACTATGATTTGCTCAGTAAAGGTTGGAAAGATGACCAGCCAAAGAACCCAAATGCTTAGCACGTCCTGGGAAATATGCATATCAGTATGAATTCATGCCTCCCCGTCCTTGTATATCGCTGTAAATGTATGGACAAGTACAATGTTTTTGACTTTGGGATATTTTCATGCCAACCGTCCTTTTTTTTTTTTTTAGATTGTTGGTCCAAATTTTAACTATACTCAATTTTTTTTTTTGTAGAAATACAAGCTGAGACTGCAGTGACTCTGAATCTTTACTTATAAGTTATGATCCGAAGATGTTTTGCCAAATGGAAACACGTTTTAAGAAGTCTGGAGGGAAGGTGACTTTGATTTTGTGGTGGGAAATTCGAACGATTAGTATAGTTTTTGGTCCTCTTACAGGTCTATGAAAGCCTCGCATGAGAAAAACAATGTTCACCAGTTTTGCTCTTGTAAATAAAATAGAGAATATCCCATTTCAGATATGAGACGTCTGGTTAAGGAAGAGTATGTAGTGGCAAAACTTTTGGGAGAAGACTTGAAGAGGAACCAGGCAGGAATGCTTTTGCCTCCCCCTAAAAGGATAGATAGACTGCAATACGAAATGATATCTGCTTCGATTGGTAAATAAAAATATAGCAGATGATATTATCTTGTGCTGATGAGTTGCCCGGATATCATTCTTACGATGAGTTCCAAATCATCACTGCTAACTGATTCCACATGCGCTAATATGGAACCAACCAGATTGCAGAATGCAGAAGCTCCTTGGATCACTAATATGCTGAAGACTGTGGTCGTGCCCATTCATGTAAAAACCAACATTATGAGCCTTAAGAATTGGGAAGAGTCGGTCTATTAACTCCAAAGTATCACCATGGTGGCTGATGCTCCGTATAGCCGTGTAGGCCTTCTGAGATGTGAAGCCTCCCCAGTCGTAAGTATGGTCTATATTGCTGCCAATGAGCATCAGCTCGCTGTTAGATTGTTTTCGAACTAGATTTGTGGTCATGAGAAGGTAGCGGATAGTGGGAAGTGGAGTGTTATGCGAAGATGAATGAGCCGGATGTGGCGCCGCGTGTTTTTGATGAAATGTTGGGACTTGGTTATAGACCGAGCGATGAGACGTTTATGGTTTCAATTAACTCGTTTTGCCGAAGCGGGAAGTTGTCAAGGGTGTTTGAGGTGCTAGCCCGAATATTCAGATGGATAATTGTGTTATGTTGGGAAATTGGAGTGTGCATATGAATCGTAGTTGAAGGTTTTGTAAAGTTGGCAGATCGGGTGAAGCTATGGATTTTTTAAATGAAGCCGTGGCGATGGGGTTGGAGGCAAGTCTTGTGACTTATAATACGCTTTTGAATGCATATGTTAAATAAAGTAGGCTGATGGAATGGAAGGTGTTAGATTATTGAACCAAATGCGGGAAAGAAGATACCAACCAGACTACATCAATTATAGCACTTTGTTACACGGTTTGTTAAAATGGGGCGAGGTACATGAAGCACTAAAATTATGTAAGGAAATGATGAGTATGGGATATGAAGTTGACGCACTCTTTTGAGGGCTTAGTGCAGGATGTCGTGGAAAGAAGAAGATTTGATCAAAGATGATGTCTTTGAACTAATGCATGTCGGGAAATATGAGATTTACACGTGTGCGTACAGCCTAGGATGATTGTGTTCTCGGATACTTTGCTCGCAAGGTAGAGTAGAAGAGGCAATCAAGGTTTTGACCATAATTTATGAAAGTAGTCGAGTCCCGAGTATAATTAGTTACAACCTGTTGATTGATGGGTTAAACAGGGAGAGACGATGCGAAGAGGTATGGGTCAAAATCCCTGTCAGGAAACTGTGAACATATGTTTGAAAAGCTGTACTCTTCTCCAACGGAACTGTGGATTGCCATATTGTTGATGTGCTATTCTGTTCTCGGGTGTACGAGTGCGACTCTTCAGCTGAGTATATGATTAGAACACGGTCGAGCAAATTGATACATCAGCAGAAAAAAAAAGAATTTTTGTTGACTTCTTCAGAATCGCAATTGGACATGATTGCGAAAAGTGATACATAAGTTAATTTACACATGATTTATCTTCAGTTGAATCGCACGACTTATGACAATTACACATCATCAAAGATCTTTATCGGGGAGGTCATGGACCCGTATCTACATCTGCCTTTTGTTCAGTAGTCTGCTTATGGTCAGATCAGCTCCTCCAAAGCCGTCATAGGTGGCTTCAGCAGTAGAGAACTCGGCTCTAGAAGTCGAACTGTAAAAATGAAAGGGGAATACACAGTTAAGCTCGAGGTATAAGCTAGCTACCTAATTAGCACACTGAGTAGTCATGAGGATGCACCTGCTACGGACTATGATGCAAGGCATTCCTATGCGTCCTGCTGCTGCAACTCCAATTTTGCTTCCGGCTATTAATAAACAATTTTCAACAGGAACTCCAGCAAGCTCTGCACCTGCTCGCAATGCAACCACAACCTTCTGCAAGCTGTGCGGAAAGATTAAAATTGTGACAGACTTTACGCATAACTTAATAGATAGCCAGGAGTCTGGCTATTAAGGCGAGCTTCTGATAATAAATTGGTGGTTAAGGCAAAATGGAAAATGAGAGCGTCTTCAATTGTTGTAATGCTTTAATACGCTAACAAACCTTTCAGCTGATATCGTATCAAGATCAACCTTCACTTTTAGCAACGCAGCAACCTCTTCTGCAATTTTTTGTTTCTCAGCAGAAACTGGAATCATTAAGTCCCACACAGTTATTCGGCAAATTTGGTTGCATAAACTTCGCGTCCAAATCAAGAAACCATAAAATATTAAAATAGCCGTATAATATGAATACCTGCTTTGAATACTTCGGCGGCTAGCTGTTCAGTTGAATCAGAAGATAGCATCTTACTTGATACGAGCTGGCCATATAAACTTTTCGCAGCTTCTTCATGCCCAACAATCTTGACCTTTGCAAGCCTTTCAGGTCCGAGCTTATCGATAACAGACCTAAAAAATCAAATTGAAAACAATTCAATGAAACAAGGACATAAAATTGAAATGCTGTAGTGCATCTGAGAGCCATTATAGGGTGCAGACCTGGCTAATTTCTCTCCACTTTTGGCATATGTGGTCAGAATCACCAGCGGAATCCCTTCACTATATGCATCATCAACAAATCTGAAATTTAATATTGGCCGGTTAGAATCATGTAAAATTAAGTGGTTTCAAGATAACATCTGACCCTGACATGCCAATGAGGGGACAGGTAAGGTGATACTTAAAACTTCGGACGTGTGCGTATGTTTAAGAAGTTGGTGACCTTCATGAAATTCAATGGAAGCAAAGAGTAAAATTATTATCCAAGTAATAGTAGCAGGCGAACTGAGTCACAAAGCCAGGAGACCATCTTGCTACAAGTTTTAATCCTTGACAGTTTTACTAAGAAGATTCACCAAAAGCTCGTGAAAGAAGACAATACCATTCTAATTGTAGCATTTAGCCATATAAATTAGGAACATAAAATCCCAGAACTTGCAGGACCTTGCTAGACGAAATTGGTAAGAATATCCAAAAAGCTGTTACCGAAGAACTTACTCTTCAACTCCAGGCCGTAATGATGAACTTTCTGATGTCAGCACATCATCCATGGAATTCTTCTGCCAAAAGCTAATCAGTTTTTATTAGTTTAAACTGAATAAGTGTTAAAAATGTATACCTCATGTCGTACATGTTCATGGCTGAAAACAGAAAACCTCAAATATCAAGACCATTTCGCAAATGAAGAAACAAACATTTCTTTGTGCAATGTTGGAAAGACACTGACAGACACAGATTTTGAATTGACAAAAGAAAGTCACAACACCAAATTGTCGTATCTCAAAAGTATGCTTGTAAGTCATAAGATTCATAGAAGGGCCTCAAGCCAATAGCCAAACCACTGTAATTTTATTGATACATACAAGCATGCAGCCATGCACTACTCCTCGTCTAATTTGTTACATAATCTTTGCTGAGACTGTCAGTACAAATACTTCAGTAGACATATGCTTTAAGTCAAATACCTTTAACTGCAAAACACTTTTCACAAATGCTGCTTGCTCACTGGTTGGAAGTGATGTCGGCCATCCAATCTGTGGGCGTGATCAAATAAAAGAAGGTATATTAATTACGAAAAAAAATATCAAAATGGAAACCACAGAACAATATATAGGAAGGGAGATGATAAGTACACACTCTATTGAAATACATCACCACCATCTTTTCCTCATCGCCGCCACTTTTTCTGAAAATGCCTCGTCTCAAATAAGTTACATTAACAATTATGAAATAAGATATTGATGCCTCTGGTTACACGACTTAAATTTTTTAGATCGAATATACAAGTCGCCAGTCTATAAGATAATTTTGTAATCAATTCTCATAGAATCGGTTTGTAGAAAACTGAAGTACCTTACAAGGTCTATATAAATAGGTTCAGTCCACTTCGCACAGTCCAGCTTGAGTTGCTGGAAAGCTTCCATCAAAGCAAGAGACAGTGAATTAAATAAAACATGCATTGCCAAATGCCAATCGATTCATATCCAATATAGAATGATGCAGTTGCTAGCAACCTAACTAACCTTTGTTGAAAGCTAGACGATTGCCTGACCGATACATATCCATCAAAACCCTAGACACGCTCAACATTTAAATCAAATACTTCATCAAACGCTCAAATTGAAATATCTAAGGGTTTAGGCCTACCCTTCCACTTCAATTAGCAGAGCAAACTCAGAAGAAGAGGATGACAACGTGTCGGCGCTGAATGATGCAACGAAACGATTGGAGCGGAAGCGGAGACAAGTCGATTTCAGCGTATTGTTGATGCTAACGGTGGCGACAATTGAAGGATAGAGAGTAGTAACTGAAGCGGAAGAAGAAGAAGAAGGGAGCTGCTGCGGCGGCGGCGATCCATTGAAGAAAGCGCGCGAGTGCAGCATCAACGTGCTCTGCATTTTTTTTCCACCCCCCGAACGATTACAGCAATGAACAAAGACTCAATTTCAGTCTAAATTCACTTCCTCTACCCTAAACGGCGTCGTATTGCAACTCTCAGTGCAGCAAAATCTCACTCAACAGTGAGATGAAGGCAGTATGGGTGGTGATGCCGAAGGCTCCCGCGTTAAATAGAGTTTATGAATTTAATTTAACTAGCATTGATATGCTGTATGAATAATATTGTATTACATATATCCACCGATAGAGAGATTCTAAAGATGACAACAATGAGTGTGGTTCATCTGACGCTTCAACCTCAGCCACGGCCCAAAAGGTGTTGCAATGCAAATCTTTAAGACTGACATCAACAGATTTAGGGACAAGAAGAGGTTTAACACTTTCCTTAATCTTCAACTGGGTTGAGGTAACAGTGCTTCAGTTTCCAGCTGACTCATCAGAAGTAGTAGTAGTGTCTGAATTTGTCGACATTCCTGAATCTGGTGGTGTAAAGGCGCTGCAAATTAGGGACAAGGTACTTTATTTTCTTGTTTAAGCATTTGATCAAAAGTATATGTGTGCGCGCGGGTTGCGTTTACTTTATTAGCGGAATTGTTGTTGAAGGTTGCAATTCATTACTATGCTAGATTGGCTGCTAAACAATGCTGGCGTTTTGATTCAACTTATGACCACAGCATTTGTATTTATGCTGGGCTCTGGCAAAGTGAGTCGAATTCAATGAATTGTTACGATTTACCAATCTCTTATTCGTTGTATTCAGTTTAGCATTTCATTTAGGTATACCCAATTTTAGCTGGCAAAGTTCAGTTCCCACTTCCCATTTCATGCCCACATATTTATGTGATGTCTTCTGTGGTTATCAGAATTGAGTTTACTCGCGCACAAGTTACATTTATGGTTTTTCTCTCATTAGTCTTTCTTAATCGGTATTGGTCTGAAAACTGACTGTGTCTGTGTTACAAAAATACGGAAAAGCACAGGTAATTGCTGGAATTGAAGCAGCTGTGAAGACAATGAAAGCAGGAAGTATCAAAATACAACTTAGGAGCCCTTCCCACCAAATGTATGTTCCTCTTCATGCTTCAAAACACAGCAAAAATCTATACTCAGTTACACATCTTGAAATACTTTTCTTTATCTAAGCTTACTGATACATCTGGTGGTAGTTGAAATGGGATGAAGAAGACTTGATGCGTTTACTGTTTCTGACTTTAGTTTTCTGATCGGCAAATTTGGCGTACAATTTTTTGATAGGCAAAGGTTATTTACCACCATTTTCAATCCAACTAGACTTGCAAATGGAGAAGGCTCGACACTTGGCACTAACACTAAGCTTGTCTGCGTCACTCATTCATGAGCTCCCTCAAAGTATGTAAGTTTGCGAAACGGGTTGATCCCTTGGACATGAATTCAAGAACTCACGAGTTCGATTTCCAGAAATAGCATAATAAACTTTCTGAACCAACAATTTTAATACTCTCGAAATGTAACATCTCACTCAAATCAGATTAGCTTCTGTAATCCATCTTTCATAAAACATTTTGTCAGATGATGTTTCATGATCGTGTCAGAGTATGTGCACAGGTCGCATTCGCTACGGGAAATTTATCTTCACGTACACAGTTTGAATTAGGGTCTATTCTTTTGCACTGAACTGAAACTAAACTGAACTGAACTGAACTGAACTGAAAATTTAAAATTAATTAATTAATTACATTTACATATTATTTTTAATTTTA
>JAWWMW010002007.1:84539-101131 GCA_035048345.1 Echeveria elegans
GGAGTTGCTCTTAATTTGAATCTTTTATAGGTTGGTACGTATGGTATAAGAATTGGTTAACAAATTAAATTAATATTTAGTACAACACTCGTCAAATTGTAAGGAAAAAGACTTTTCGAATCAGTGCACGAAGACGGAAAGAATAAGGCTTCGTTTGGTTGTCGAAAAAAAAAGTGAGAATTTTTTTTAAAGAAAAATAATTTTTTCATGAGAAAATTGTAAGGAAAGTTTGATCTCATTTTGCATATTTTTTTCATTTTTTTTCTTACAATCAAATATATATTTTATTTTCACTTAATTTTTTTTATTTGACTCCCATTTTTTTTCGCAACTAAACAAGGCTAAGCAATCAATTTAAATTTTTTGTTGACTTTCCATGCGTTTTTGCATTTTTCACTCCTCTCAATTTTGAATTTTCAACACGGATCGGCATTCACATTGTTAGTAATTTATTCATCTGAAGAAGAAAAATAAATAAACTTTAAAAAAAAGCAGCGAATATCCCGTGATCGCACATCACACTGCGAAAAATTCGGCTTTGCTTTCCGAGTCTCTCCTTCAATTCAATCCTCACTCGGATGATTAACAACAACGCTTCACCGTTTATCGCTCTACGATCGCCGCCGCCGCCGCCGCCGCATCTACAACACCACCATCATCTCATCAGTCAAATCGTCTTCTTGTATGAGTCGCTCATTACTCTCCTTCAAAATCCTCTTTCGCTTCACTACTTCAAGAAGCAGCAACTACACTAAACCTAGACGACGCGTCTGAAAATGGTCTTCAAAGGCAGATTCTTCTCCTCTAAAAAATCCGATTCTTCTAGTCCCGATGGATCTAACAGCCCTCGATCCTTCGGTTCCAACTCTCCAAGCAGCAGATCTGACAAGAAAAAGGTCAAATCCGCCGCCGCCGCCTCCGCTGCCGCTGCTGCTTCTCCGTTTTCTCCATCATCGTTCCGTCAAACTGATGTGTTTGGGAAGAAGAAGGATCCCGTTGCGAAAGGTAAGGACCCGGTAGTAACGCCTGAGAAGGTCAATTCGTCTGGTGTGAAGTTGAGGAAACCGCCTGATGGGAAGGATTCTTCGTCTGCTTCATCCGTTTCGCCTATTTTGGCGTCGTCTTTAGGGTTGAATAAGATTAAGACGCGATCAGGGCCGTTACCGCAGGAGAGCTCGTTCGGTTTTCGTGGGGATAAGGGGTCTGGATTGGGTGCTAGTAATTTGTCAAGGACTAGTGGTATTGAATCTGGGGTGAAGGGGAAGAAGAAGGAAGGGTTGAAGCCGCATAGTAGGAGGAGTTTTCAGGAAAATGGGAGTGTGGCGAGTTGGATGGATAGTACCAATTTTGGTGGCAGTTTTGATAGTTTGCCAGCAGGGAATGTTCAGTCGAGGGATATGAGTCCTAGTGTTCCTGGCCCATCCAGGCTGCAGAGTGGCGAATCATCTCAAGAATTAGGTAATACCCTTCTCCATTTGGTTGATGTATCCTCTTTAGTGTTGGTCAATATTCTCTCTTTCTCTTAGTGACAAGTGCCAGAAGACTAACAAATTTGAAAATGACATCACAATTCAATTCACAACACAAGATGGGCGTGCTACGGTTTGTAAATATTATTTTTCATGCAGTTTGCCTACTGCTTTACTTTATTTACACTAGTTTTAATGTTTTCTAATAGCAAGTTCAATAAAGCTTTTGTGCAGTTGTTCAGTAGTTTATAACTTTTATCTTTATGAATTCGGAGTGTTAACTGTTAACTGAGCGAAATACTAAGTACCTGTTCTTTTCAGTGAACAATCTTATGTAATTGTCTTGTAGTTTTTTAAACAAGTAAATGAGGCTATATTCTATGCGCCAGTGGTTGTTATGATATTTCGGGTTAGCATTTGAATCACTGTGCACATGCATCAAGAGGAAAAATAATAGTATGTTCAGTCATGTATTTCTGTCCTTTATTGGGGATATTTGCTCCCTTTATCAGTGATAGTACAAAGTCATTTCTCCATTCAGGTGTTAGCATTTTATATGATTACATATTCAGCTTGGGCTTTAGACAAATCGTCAATCTGTACAGGTCGCCACACGTTATCACGAGGCAAATCTGGAAATTCAAGGAAATCAGATGTTTTCACCCCCGAGGTAAATTTTTTTGAATAACCCATTTCCTACATAGATTAGTTTCCTTGATTGTCTTTTGTATTCCAGGCTTCCTTTGACTGTGAAATCCCTAAAGAGTCAGAATCGCCTCGTTTTCAAGCTATACTTCGTGTTACAAGTGCACCGAGGAAGAGATTCCCCACAGATATCAAAAGCTTTTCTCATGAATTGAACTCAAAAGGTGTTCGACCTTATCCATTTTGGAAGCCTAGAGGCTTGAACAACTTAGAGGTAAATTTTATTTATGTTTTAGTGCTACACTGCACTCAGATCTAAACTGTGCTCAAGCGACATTCACACTTTGTAAATTCTACAGGAGGTTTTGGTAGTTATCCGTGGAAAATTTGAAAAAGCAAAGGAAGAAGTCAACTCTGATCTAGCAATTTTTGCAGCAGATTTAGTTGGGGTGCTAGAGAAAAACTCAGAAACTCATCCAGAGTGGCAAGAAACCATCGAGGACCTGTTAGTTTTGGCTCGTAGCTGTGCCATGACATCAGCTAGTGAATTTTGGCTTCAATGTGAAAGTATTGTTCAAGAGCTTGATGACAGGCGTCAGGAGCTCCCAATGGGTATGCTGAAGCAGCTCCATACCCGAATGCTTTTCATTTTAACTAGGTGTACCAGATTATTGCAGTTCCATAAAGAAAGTGGATTAGCCGAAGATGAACATATTTTTCAACTCCGACAGTCTAGGTTCCTTCATTCAGCAGACAAACGGTTACCTCCCCATGGGGCTAATGATAAAAACTCTGGTGCTCTAAAGCCTCCAATGTCATCCTCATCCAGAAAATTTTATAGCCAGGAGCAACGAGGTGCCGATTGGAAGAAAGATCATGTGCCTTCAGTTGTTCTTAGTCCTCCAGTTGAACCTTCAGAGAGTTTGGATTCTCCATTGAATAATAGGAATCGTATGTCATCCTGGAAAAAACTGCCTTCGCCAGCAAAGCATAGTGCACCTGTCCTGGAAGAACACAGAGATCATAAAGTTCAAATTCACAGTGCGAAAAATAACCAAAGCGAACTCGTTGACATAAACATGGATGTTGCTAAAATGGCTGAGCTTTCTCCAGTCAAAGAACCCGATGAGCAGCCTCCTCCGCCCACCGGTCATCAGCACAAATTATCATGGGGGTATTGGGGAGATCAAACCAATATGTATGAGGATAGTTCAATAATTTGTCGCATTTGTGAGGAAGAGGTCCCAACATCCCATGTGGAAGATCATTCAAGAATCTGTGCTGTTGCAGACCGATGTGATCAAAAGGGGCTCAGTGTTAAAGAACGGCTGATTAGAATTGCGGAAACTCTTGAAAAAATGGTTGGGACTTGTTCTCCAAAAAACCCTAAACTTGCAACTGATAGCCCTGATGCGATGAAGGTCTCTAATTCAAGTATTACTGAAGATTCTGATCCTATTTCCCCAAAACTGAGTGATTGGTCACACAGGGGATCAGAAGACTTGCTTGATACCTTTCCTGATTCAGATAGCTATGTGTTTATGGATGATCTTAAGGGTTTACCACCAATGTCTTGCAGACCTCGCACTGGTCCAAGGTCTGATCAGGCAATGACAACATCATCCGCTGATAGCATGACTCCTAGATCTCCATTGTTGACTCCAAGAACAAACCAAATTGATTTACTCCTTGCAGGAAAGGGTCTTTTTGCAGAAAACGATGACCTTCCTCAGGTATCCCATTTCTGGTGTTGGATTCATATTCTTTTCTAAAAGTATTTAAAGCAAAAACTAAATTTCCCCCTGATTTTGGAGCTGATTCAGTCAGTGAATTGTGCCTATTTCGATTCATTATTTTTTATATTTGTCTGCTAGGACATCTATGTATTATTGTCAGATGGTTAGCACATTCACCGTTATTTAAGATAGGAGGAACAAGATGAAGAACCTTTTGTGTAACATTTATGAAGTCGTGTTGCAATTCTTACAGATTGCCTAGCTGTACAATGAATTAACGCCATCTAGTCCATTTTTTTTGTTTGGTAATGTTGCGTATCCGCACTTTCTAATCCCGCAACCAAAAACAAACTGATGGAGTAATATTAAGAGGCATGAGTCAGCCAAGTGGTGGGTGACTTCTTGGGGCCAGGGCGCCACCATGTGTTTGAACAAGGCAATGCCGTATAGTTTGCTGTCATCCCTTAATATTATGAAACTTTTGCAAGAACACTGACCACCTATGAATGTTAATATTATCCTTGCAATTGTGAATTTGAAGGGTCTATGATGATGTCTTACATATGGTGCAACTTTGTAGTACTGACCAGTGACCACTAGCTAGACTATTAGAAGTACATGTTCCGTGTTTCTTTGTGCTTGCTGCTTATATAGTGTGCTCCACTGTTATACGATATTGAAGTCCAAATAGTAATGTTGTCAGTTAACATCTTCTTTATGAATGAGTGGCAATTTAGATTTTGAATGAAATAAATTGTCACATGCTTGGCTGACAATTATTTTAATTCAGATGAATGATCTCGCTGAGATAGCACGATTTGCGGCCAATACTCCGCTCGATGATGATAGATCTATAACTAATCTGCTTTCCTCTCTTGAAGACCTGAGACTCGTCATTGAAAGGCGAAAGCTGCATGCTCTAACTGTGGAAACATTTGGGGCACGCATAGAAAAGTTGATAAGGTAGTTTCATTTTGTTTTGTGGCTATGGAAATATAGAGTCCTGTGTCTAATTATGATTTTGGTGGAACCTTTGTAGATCTTTAACTTTAGTTTGTTCGGATTCTCTTCAGGGAAAAATATTTGCAGTTTTGTGAGTTGGTAGAAGATGAGAAAGTTGATATAACTAGTACTGTTATTGATGAAGATGCTCCCCTGGATGACGATGTTATGCGTAGCCTGAGAACAAGCCCTATCCATAGCACTCCAAAGGACCGTACATCTATAGATGATTTTGAAATTATCAAACCAATCAGCCGTGGAGCTTTTGGGCGGGTATTCTTAGCTAAGAAAAGAACAACTGGGGATCTATTTGCAATAAAGGTATATCAATGTCATCTTCTTAAATCTATTAAAATGTACTTTCTTTGTTATAATTGTATTTAGGATCCTTGTGTATTTACACCTTCATGATTCGTGAGACAAAGTTCCTGGAGATTATGGAAAATACATGAATTTTGCTGCTTAGCTTAAAGAATCCTCATCTTGGGGAGAAGAAAGTGTTTTATGGGCTGCCTGCCTGCTTGGAGCATAATTTTGTTATTGATGTGACCACAGATGCTTAATTGTGTCATCTCAGTGCTGAATATTAAGTTGATTGTCCAGACTGCTTACACATATGTTTCTAAAAAAATTAATTCAGCGTTTTGTAGTTGACCAAGTCTGTTTGATACATGATAAACCTTGGATGATGTTGTCTAAGTTTACTTCTACTGGTTCTCATTGTGGCCTCCATTTAATCTGTTAGCGTGGATTTAATCCAACATTACATGTGCCCTGAATGTTCATTTTTGACAGGTTCTCAAAAAGGCAGACATGATCCGCAAGAATGCTGTTGAGAGTATTTTGGCAGAACGTGACATTTTGATTTCTGTTCGTAATCCATTTGTGGTATGTTCGCAGCCCTCAAAATTTTCATGTTATTAGCATATTCAGAAACCATTTATTCGAACTGCCAGCGAATATGCAGGTCCGCTTCTTCTACTCATTCACTTGTCGTGAGAATTTATATCTTGTGATGGAGTACCTGAATGGTGGAGATCTGTATTCATTGCTGAGAAACTTAGGGTGCCTGGAGGAGGATGTTGCTCGTGTATACATAGCTGAAGTCGTAAGCTTCAACATCTGATCTTATACCTCCTGATACATTCTTGATGTCTGCTTCTTTTCTTCGTATTTAATATATGTGTTTTTGATGTGTGGCGTTAATATATTTTTTTAAGGTGCTTGCCTTGGAATATTTACATTCATTGTGTGTGGTTCATCGAGATTTGAAGCCGGACAATCTCTTGATTGCGCATGATGGTCATATAAAGGTATCTATAGAGCTTTTTAACATTCTTATTGTGGACTTCTTACGTAAAACTGGACAGATGTTAATATCTTATTGCTGATGACACACTTTTCTAACCAAAGTACTATGTTCTACCTTGTTTGTATAAACATTGTTAGAAAGGACCAGGTTTCATAATTAATGTATTTAATAATTTCTCTTCACATATCAGACCTCATGATTCTTGTCATCTTGTGTCATAATCTTTGCTATTCAAAACTTGAACAGTTGACTGATTTTGGGCTTTCGAGGGTTGGCCTGATCAACAGTACTGATGACTTATCTGGTCCAGCGGTAAGTGGGGCATCATTAATGGATGAAGACGAGCCCATGTCTGTCCATCAGAGAGACGCAAGAAAAAAGCGTTCTGCTGTGGGTACACCTGACTATTTAGCCCCGGAAATACTTTTGGGAACTGGTCATGGTTTGTGCATCCAACTTAAGTTTTTTTTTTTAAAATAGTCTCATCTACCTATTGATGAAGTTACTTCATATGTTGATAGTTTGACAACAGGCATTTCTATGCCTGGCATGATCTTCTTAATAGGTGTTTGCCTTTTGTATTGAACAAACTATAGAGGTTAAATTCACCCAATTGTAATATGCCTGCATGGTTTGAAGCAAGATGTAGCATTAAATTTTACGAAGTATGGTTCTCGTAATAGCAGCTAACTAGGGCCTGAACCAATAAATCTGTGAAGCCGATCAATGGTTTCGTCAATTGTCATCCTCCATTTAAGAGGATAAGTAGTAAACACAGTTCCATTTTGATCACTTAGGTTGATAATTGCAATACACAGTGTGGAAAAATTGATGACAAGCTATTGTATTTGTATGTTTATCTTTAAACCGGAATCAGGGAAATGTTCCATAGGTTTTCTTTTATACTATCTTTAATTTGTTGTCCACTTTTGTAGGCACGTCTGCGGATTGGTGGTCTGTTGGCGTCATTTTATTTGAACTTATTGTTGGCATACCACCCTTCAATGCCGAACATCCTCAGGTTCTTTTCAGTCTTAATTTTATACCGCACAATTTCTTTATAGAGTTAATAAGTGACATCATTTGACCAAAGCAAAATCTTTCATACCTAAAGCTACACAGCACTTGCTTGCGACTTATTGTTAATTTTAGCTGGGAAATTTTCATATTTATCTGTTTTTATAATTGTCTCACTTGTAGATCATATTTGATAATATTCTCAATCGAAATATACCCTGGCCGAGAGTGCCCGAAGAGATGAGCTTTGAAGCACGAGATCTAATTGACGGGTAAGGTAACTTTTATGTTGCATTAATTCGAACAATTGCAGTCCGACATAGTTTTTATCTTATCACCAGACATGAGTGGACTGAAAAATATTTCAGAAATAGTAGTTGATCTTGGAATCAGATTGAGAAAAAGGAATTCCTTATTCCTACAGACGTATTTTCTATCTCGCCTATGTCTTTAACTACTGTGATGTTACTTTGGCTAAGTGAGATATGAACACACAATATGTGTGGCCATGTAACCCTTAAGCGGAGGTCATGGGTCTAACCTCCATCCAGTATTGGGGTTTTCACTTGTTTGAGTTAAGCCTGTGAAGTTGCCGTATCATTGGCACTAATAGGCTTGTAATAATGAAAGAATTGAATTCATAGCATTCAGTCCTGACGTAGCAAATTTGATGTTGAACAAGCATGTCCTGTGTACTACGCCTGAAGACACATGCATTGGCTACCTGTTTAATTTTTCTTTTGGCTTGCAGATTACTCACTGAGGATCCTCTGCTCAGACTTGGTGCTAACGGTGCTTCAGAGGTTTGCTGATTAGTAAATCCAGCAATTACATTCCTTTGGGTTGTGGTATCTTATTGATATATTTTGTTTTTGTATATCTAGGTGAAAGAGCATGTGTTTTTCAAAGATATCAACTGGGATACTCTTGCCCGGCAGAAGGTTTGAATATTTCCCTGTGATGCATATATTGTTGCATCGAATAGGATTTTCAGGTGTGCTTATAACCAATAGTTATCATTCTCACAGGCTGCATTCGTTCCTGCTTCGGAAAATCTGTTGGATACGAGCTACTTTACTAGTCGATACTCATGGAATCAGGATGACCAGCCACATGTGGGCAGCGAGTTTGATGATTCGAGTGATAATGGGAGCATTAGTGGCAGCAGTAGTTGCCTGAGCAATCGTCAGGAGGAAGTGGTATATCATTTCATAGTTGTGCCACTAAACAACAATAAAACATGATATTGACTTTTCAATTTATATAAGATTACTGCAAGTTTCTAATCAATGCATTTACGCAGGGGGACCAATGTGGTGGGCTTGCTGAATTCGGGTCCAGTTCACCATTAAACTACTCTTTTAGCAATTTTTCGTTCAAGGTGAAGTTTACTAGTGACTTTTGGTTCATTTTTTCTGTAGGCGAGTTTCTGATCGGAGAATATGATAATATGCTTGCCGCCAATTTATGGGTGCACCTAGTACCATGAATATATTACCCTTTAGTTATCGGCATTTAAAGGAAAGTTTATTGAAATTTTGGTTAGGGATATTCTGGCTATGAACCTGTCTTGTTGTTTTCATATGGTTTAGGATTGACAGTCAAATATCAACATGCACTTTTCAGTTTTCAATACATGTAGCAGCATTTGTTTTCGGATACAAGCTATATGCATGCAACAAGCTCATGGTGTCCTAGCATGACTCGCCCTGGCTAAACAATTTAGAATGTGTCTCATCTCTAACTTTCTGTTTTGTATTGTTTAATTGTTGCAGAATCTTTCCCAGCTCGCATCCATCAATTATGATTTGCTCAGTAAAGGTTGGAAAGATGATCAGCCAAAGAACCCAAATGCGTAGCACATCCTGGGAAATGTGTCTATCAGTCTAAAGTGCCATCCGGTCGTGTATATCTCTGTAAATGTATGGACAGCGACAGTGTTTTTGACTTCTGGATATTTTAATGCCATCTGTGCTTATTTTAGATTGCTGATCCAAATAGTAATGATAATCTTTGGTTTCTTTCTGCAGAAATACAAGCTGAGACCGGAGTGACTCTGAATCTTATCTTATGATCCCAAGATGTGTTGCCGAATGCAAATGCTGAGAGGCGCGGAAGGAATTCACTTTGCTTTTGAGGTGGGAGCCTTATGTTTCATATTTCCAGTGGAAAATCGGAACGAGTTGTATTGTTTCCGTACCTCTTACAGGTCTATGAAATCCCTGCTCGAGAAAACAATGTTCACCAGTTTTGCACCTGTAAATAAATAAAATCTTATAGAGAATACCCCATTGCATATACGTGGAGAGTTGAGACGTCCCGCCAGGGAATTGTATGTGTAGGGTTTAGGTTTTGGAGAAGATTTTAAGAAGAAAGGGTTAAAAAAAAAACAGGCATGATAGCCTCGTCCAAAACAACGCAAACCAAATACCATGTTTAGCTCAACTTGCTATTTTGGTGCAGAAGTGTACTCAAAGCCGAAACTGGTTGCGATTTGGGAAGACAGTAAAAAACAGTACTACGTATTATCTTGTACTACAAAACGCATGCATATTTACATGGTTCTTACAATGAGTTCCAAATCATCGATACTCACTGGTTCCACAGACATTAATAGTGGAACATATCCATGAATCCAAATTAGGCTGCTGAATGCAGAAGCTCTTTGGAAGCAGTCCATTGATGCAAAACATTCTCAAACACATCATATGCCAAAACCTCCGAATGCCCCGGAGTCAGCCTCACTGACATGAATCCTTGACCATCATAGATGAACTTCACTCCTGGTTTGTTCAAACCTTTAATGTCACCTCTCCATGCTTTCTAACCAGCGCCACTCGTGAAAAAATTGTATCGAACTGCACGTTTAACTAACCCAATCAACCGAGATCACAAACCAAAATGATTTTACTCAGAATCGACGCACATTAGCTTAGTAATTACCTTTCAGTATCACTAATATGGTGTAGACAATGGTCATGCCCATTCATGTAGAAATCAACATCATGAGCTTTAAGAATTGGCAAAAGCCGGTATACTAACTCCAAGGTATCTCCATGGTGGATGATGCTCCGTATAGCATGATGACCCACTACGATCTTCCACTTAGCTACAGACTGATCCAATGCTGCATTCAAATCGTCTAGTAGTTTGGCCGTGTAGGCCTTTTGAGACTTGAAGCCTCCCCAGTCGTAAGTATGGTCCGTTTGGACGAAGTAGGAATTCACGAAAGGAGTTGTATCCACAAAAAAGATATCCACAATGTCTGCATTTACATAATTCAAATCGAAGGATCAGCCAAAGATTGTTCTAAATTTGGTACATTCCGAATCCAAAACTGTTAAGGAAAAATCATATACCGACAATATAGTAACAAATTTTTAGTTCTAATATAGACGCAGTTGTTCTGTATCCAAATCCGTGAACTTTACCGGTATTGACGATCAAAGATTTCAAGCAAAGCCATCTACTGTCCTTTTTCGTAAGAAGAGGATTCAGCTGAGCCTCAACATTTACTCTGTAGTCATGGTTCCCCAAAAACTGCAACATTTTTTGGGGAACCATGACTACAGAGTCATGTTCTCCAGTCAGTCCATTGTCATAGAAATTGTCACCAGTAGATACCATGAAATCAATATCCAACTTCTCCGCAACTTGTCCCATATGCGCAACATAATACAAATTCCTTAGTCCAAAAAATATATATATACCATCAAATTTCCGCATATAGAATATTGTTATATGATTTTACCTGGCTAGCAACTAATGACTGATTGAAACCACCTTTTCGACCCCAGTCACCGATCACCAGGAAGGTAACAGACGATCCATCGCCACTGGCAGGATGCTGAAATTTCTGAAGCTCAGCATTCAGTAACTTCCCTTGCATGTATAAGCTCATGATGAAAATTAAAGAGAGTACCATTTTCAATGTTTTTTTTTTTCATAATATTCTTGCTGCAGTTTTTGGCACAATTTATAGAAAAGGTTTTGCACAAGAAAACAACATATGGGAAAATTTTCCAGTGTCACATGAGATTAGATACTTGTTTTTATAATTGCTTTGGTTTTTTTTTTTTTGTGTGATAAGGGTGATAGCTTTGGGTTAAACAAGTTTAATTAGTTATGATTTTTTTATATATAAAAAAAAGATGTTCAATTTGAAAGATAGGTTGACAAAATCTCTCCTCTTTTAAAACCTCTACAAACGTCCGCCACCTTCTCCGGGGTGGAGGAGGAGCCACCCCTCCACGGGGTGGTTTCTTTCCTTTACCCCTAGGAATTTTGTGTAGTTTTTCTTGCATTTTCACATGTACTTTCCTCCATAATCGGAACTCTCATTTTGGACATTGAGCTTATCAGCATCTCTTATTCATGAGCTTCAGTAGGCATGCATCCTTACTTCCAAATTCCAATCACGTCTCATGAGTTATGATGCTAGTTTTATCATCAGTCAAATACCAAGTAAAGTGGGCAATGAATACAAATCCTTAACATGAATGTTTCATATGTAAGATGCAGGCCAATTGGACTGGTAACTGGCCAGCAGCCCAAAATCCAAATCAGTCTTGCTGGGTGTAAGCTGTAGAGTCATCCTCATCCATTTCAGTCTGGAGAGAAGAGAAGAAGAGAACAGAAATGGCAGCCATTGATGCAACAGCAGCTCTAGCTTTTCATTTCTCATCAAAATTTAGCCCTTTTCATGCTGTACAAATTCCCAAACCTTGTAATTCCACATTCCCTTTTCCTTCCTCCTCTTCCCACAACCATCTATCTTTATCAACTTATTCAACAAGAAGACCCAAACTCAAACTCACCATTTTAGCATCAGCATCAACAACATCATCTTCTTTTTCCACACCCTCAAATCCCTCCACCAAACTCTATGTCAGTGGTAAGTAACCAGCTGTACCCAAATACTCTTTTTTTGCTTTCCCAATTCAACTCTTTTTTGTATTTGTATGTAACATGTTGTGATTCACCAGGACTCTCATTTAGGACTACTCAGGAGGGACTCATAAATGCTTTCCAAAGCTTTGGTCAGCTTGTTGAAGGTATCTTTCAATAAGCCAATCTATAAAAAAATCATCTGGTTCGAGATGAGGTTATGTACTTTGTGTTCCTCATTGCATGTTTGTATGGTGATTTTATCCTTTGCAGTTAACCTTGTGATGGACAAACTAGCGAATAGACCAAGAGGCTTTGCGTTTATCCAATATGATACTGAGGAGGAGTCTAAGAAAGCTATTGAAGGAATGCATGGGAAGGTGCGTTAAACACCATGGATTTTGTTAATTTTACTAGTGGAATTCGTTTAACGTACCAGTAGTAACTCCAAGAAATTATAGGAACTGGACTCTCACAATTGATAGCTGTGTAGAATCTGATGAGATTAGACTTTTTCATTTGTACTGATACAAGATGTTATGAACTGGAGATGCCTAAGCAAGGAAGTTCCTTCCTAGTCTTTAGTCACTGTAGATGCATATAAACACTTTGTATTGAATAGATAAACAGCTGACAATCTATCTGCAACAGCTGATAGTAAACTTCAAAATGATCGTAGCGCTGGTCTGCCAAGGAATGTTTATGGTAAATCCTGACTACAGTCAGTATAACGACATATCAAACTATATCAGCACACAAAACGTCAGTTAGGTGTCGTTCTGATATTGGCCTCGATAATTCTGGATTAGGCAAACAATATAATCATGCCAATGCCGTGTGATATTGGATACCAGAAATTGTTGTTCTGATTTTTCTTTGTTTTCAGTTTCTGGATGGAAGAGTAATATTTGTCGAGGTGGCAAAGCCTAGGTCGGAGCTGCGTAAGCTTGCAAATTAGAACTCAAGGCTTTACCACATACATTACAGATGTCTTGTCTATTCAAGTGCACTCAGATGCACCGCAAATATTACTTAGAGATATGAGATATGGCTGGTTGTAATTTGTGACTTGTAGCTGGGTCAGGTGGTCCTTGGTTTGGTTGTGAAATGAAGTATGAGAAAATTACTAATGGCTGTCATTAGTGGCCTTTGTCACTTCATTCGTGTGGCTACGAAGTCAAAGTTTCAATTCTTGAAACTGAAAGCTCAGCTTATCTCGAAAATCAATGTCTGTAGCTTCATATTTAGATATCAATAAACAAGAACTGGCAGTTCGTTTGAGATCTTCAAAAAGAATTACTTTGATGAAAAATAAGTCACATTCCTGATAGGAAAAAAACTGTGCACTGGAAAGCATAAAATTATTTAGATCTGGGAACATAAGCTCATCTTATCAGTGTCATTCACCATGTTCCACCAGAGGTTTAGGGTTTAGGGCGCAATGTGAGTCCAACTAAATTAAAAGGACCTTCGCCGAGAGTAAAAAAACATGAAATCTGCATTTTTTTTACAGATATACAGATGGGGTTTCATCCAGTTCCTACAATCTTCATACGGTTACTGAATGATTCCAATGTTCACTGCCAAGTTGTCTTTGAAAAATCATTTACAATCGTAATGAGGAGATCTGTTAAATAGATGCCTTGTTTACAGGCACAGTCGAACTCGCTGAGCATCATCTTCTTCTGCATTGGTCGTTGCCGAAACAACAGGTCCTTGGGTAGAAGCTGAACACCTCTTGTAAGGCACGAAGCCACTCTTAGTAATACGTTTTGGGCTTGATGCATATACTCCATCTGTTGTTTCTTCTGTAGAGTTATTCTGGATACTAGAGCTACATAGTTCTTTTCCAATCGTTCTTTCTCCCATGAAAGGGCTTCTGTTGTTCAGGTTCTGGCTGTAAGAAATGAGGTATGGAGGGGGTATGCTTGTATATAAAGGGATAGGCATACACTGCAAGGAAGCGCATGTCGAATCGGAATTTACATCGTGCATAGGCCATGGCATCCAGTTGCTGTAGTACAGAGTTCGTGACAACTGCGCGTCTGTTACATTTGATGATGGTGATTCTTTAAGTTTCCCATATTTGTTTTCAGCATGAACAGCGGAATGCTTCTCTGATGGTACGGAGGTCTCGTTCCCATCAATAGAGGGTCTTTTTGAGTCCTTGGTTGATACAATTTGACCGAAAAGCTTGATGGTCGCTTCCGGCAGATCGGCTTCCTTTTCAGGTGACCTGATGTGCATATTAGCTGAGTTGTCCACTGTTGAACTTGCACATTTGTTCATTGCATTTGAGTTGTCTTCACCATCGACAGAAAACAAGTTACCAGATTGTGAACCGGTTGAGCACGACAAATTTGAAAGACAACTATCATGTAATTCCGAGACATGTAACTCCAATGTTTCTGTCATACCAGCTGATAATACTGAATCTGGCGACCAATTCTCGGAGTTGGCATTTCCAGAATTGGAGCATATTCTCTTTTCAGGTTGAAATGAGAGCGATACTACTACGCTTTGGGGATCCACATATTTCCGAGGGTAAGGATGTACTGGTTTCCTCTTTGGTCTAGGAGGTGGAATCTCAATGTCTGTAACATGAGACTCAGTGTTATCAATTCCACCTTGCACCACCTAAAAAAAGATCATAAAGTTTTAAATTTCCAAACCTTAACATTTCTTACAAAAGCATGTATATCAGGTACAAGAAAGTTTTAGTAAGAATAGTATAAATAAAGCACACACCTTAGAAAAGAATTTCTGAGCATGACTTCTGATCTGAACAGCAGTCTTGGTACCTATGAATTCTGCAAAAACAAATGATACAAATATAACTAGTTAGAACCTATCCAAACCACATCATATAAAGAACCAACAAATTGATTGGTTTCCAGCACTAGTGTAATCCCGTAATAAAATCACCTTGAATTTGTTGCCAAGCTCGACCATATAGCTTCAAAGCATCGAGAAACTTCTGATGCTCTTCATCAGTCCATTTCTCTCTTTGCTTACTAATAGTATAAGGCTTCCTAACCTATATCACAAAAACAAAAAATTGACGATAAGCACAAACCAAGCCAAAGCAGGTAGAGTACTGAGTAACAAGTAACAACACAACTAAAGCTGTAAAGCTTTGAAGCTTTATGTGCTACCTTAGGTTCTTGACTCTGCACAAGCGGAATATGTGTCGATCCAACGAGTTCTAAGGTACTAGTATCCTTGTGAAGCTGGTTCTATATGAATTAAAAGAATGAATTGATAAATCTCTCCTCCATATACTTTTAAGGGACAATTTTATGCCTGGTTTGTTGCAGCAAGAAATCAATTAGTCCACTCTATACATATACATATAGATACATAATATTCAACACAAATAGCTTGCACAAATCCATCAATTTCCAAAACTGCAAAAAAAAAATCCGGAAGGTACCTGAAGATCCATATCCATTCTCCAGATGAATTGATCGATTGACGAGTAAGTACGATAATCTGCAGCGAGAAGAGCACATCAAATGGAGACCAAAATTCATGAACAGTAAACACAATCAGATCCAACTGACAGCAGATCTGACGAAAGGACCGAACGTTACCTGATAGGATGATCGAAAGGTAGCGATCGGATTTGGACGGCCGTACGATTGATCGGAGCGAAGACGATTTTTTTTTTTGAAGGGGAGAGATGTTGAGTTCGAGGCCAGAGGAGAAAACAAAAAGTAGTTATAAAGTACGAAAAAGCGTTTGGATGAGTTTGGACACGTCAGCAGACGAGACGGACGCTCATCGATATTTTTATTTAATTGAAGGTTGGAAGATGGAAAAGGAGGAGTGGCGATAGGGGAAAATTTCATGCGGCTAAAATGAAAGCGGTAGGTGCATGCCGCAAGGGACATGGCTGATGGCACCTTGCTATAGTTGTTGACTTCTTGGACCTTGTTGTTGCCAAAAATGTAATTTTATGTTTTTGTTTAGGTGGTGTGACTTGCAGTTTGTGTCTGTCTTTTCTATAAGTTTTAAAAGTGTAATTATAATGTACTATTTTTGTTGATACACAGTTTAAAGTCTGATTACATTTAAAATATATAATTATAAAAAAATAATCAATACACTAATAGATAAGTATGAATTTTTGAAATGAAATAAAAAAAGTAACTGTTAAAAAGCACTCCCCAATTACATATAGGGAAATTCAAGATGGTTTGAATTTTAACATTAATATTTTTGATAAAATGTTTATGTTGTTATATTCAAACTTGGTTAATTTGGTACGAATTGTATACTTTAGTTGATTAATATGCACAATTACACTCATCATTCTTCGAAATAAAAAAATTGTAATTCATCTGTAGATAATTTTACTATGAAATAATTGCGTATTCACAAAGTTTACGCAAATCTTGAGAACAACTTCCTCTCAGACATCTTAACCGATTATAAAAAGTTATTTTCAAAACAAAAAAAACTAAGATTTATAAATTCTATGACAGAACTTCGGACAGTACAAATTAAAACTACAAAATCTCC
>JAWWMW010002008.1:0-13332 GCA_035048345.1 Echeveria elegans
TCTTCTGCATTGATGTAACTAATGGAGAAGACTTTGGCTGTTAATTTGGTTGTAACAAGGTGAAAATTGATGTAGAAGTGAAATTGGTGACATGGAAAAAAACAAGGTGAACATTGATGTAGTGTTTATGAATTTTTGTTGTGTTATAATTTTCATTGTCACCACAACTTCCGACCCACCACCATAACTTCCGACCGGCCATCACAACTTCCGACCGACCATCATAATTTTCGACTGGCCGCCATAACTTCCGACCGGATACCACAACTTCCGACCGACCACCACAACTTCCGACCCACTACCATAACTTCCGACCCACTACACCAACTTCCGACCGACCACCATAACTTTCGAGCGGCCACCATAACTTCCGAACTGCTACCACAACTTCCGACCGACCACTATAATTTCCGACCGGCCGCCATAACTTCCGACTGGCTATCACGACTTCCGACCGACCACCACAACTTCCGACCGACCACCATAACTTCCGACCTGCTACCACAACTTCCTACCGACCACCATAACTTCCGATCGGCTACCCCAACTTCAGACTGACCACCATAACTTCCGATCGGCTACCACAACTTCCGACCGGCTACAACAACTTTCGACCGTTCCCACCATAATTTCCAACCGACTACCACAACTTCTGACCGACCACCATAATTTCCGACCGGCCACCACAAATTCCGACCAAACAATTTTTAATTTATTTTTCTTCATTTTGTGGCGGCGGAGGTCGGCGGTGGAGGTGGTGGTGGGTGATGGTGGAGATGGGTGATCGGCGGTGGTGGTCGGCGGCGGAGGTGGTGTTGGTGGTGGAGGTGGTCGAATATGGTGGGTGGTGGTGGAGATGGTCGAATATGGTGGGTGGTGGTCGGAGGTGGTGGGTGGTGGGTGGTGGAGGAGATGGTGGTGGTCGGCGGTAGTGGTCGGAGGTGGTGGAAATGGGTGGTCGACAGTGGTGGTGGTGGAGATGGCGCCGGGTGGTGGTAGTGATGGCGGTGATGGCGGTGGTCGGTGCTGGAGTTGGTCGGAGGTGGTGGACGGCGGTGGAGATGGGTGGTGGCTGTGGTCGGTGGTGGTGATCGGTGGTGGAGATGGATGGTCGGCGGTGGTGGTGGTCGGAGGTGGTAGTGATTGTCGTCGGAGGTGGTGGTGGTCGGCGGCGGTGGTGGTCGGAGGTGGTAGTGATTGTCGTCGGCGGTGGTTGGAGGTGGTAGTGGTCGGAGGTGGTGGGCGGTGGTGGATATGGGTGGTTGGCGGTAGTGGGTGGTGGTGGATGGCCGGAAGTTATGGTGAAGATGAGTATAGATTGGTTCAATTGAGTGTTTAATTGAGTATTGATTGGTTCAATTAAGTATTTGTGTCAAAAAAAAGTTTTGAAACTCAAACCCACCTTTTGATCAAGGTTTGAGTTTTGAAAAAAGTTTTGAAGTTTAAAAGAAATGAAAAAGTGTTTAAATACTTAACTCAAAACAATCTCAAAACTTTTTTCAAAACTTGTTTATAATAAGGGCAAGCTCCACCCACCTCATGAGTCTTATCCTTAATACTCCGCAGGTTCACCTTGTTTTTCTCATTTATCTCATCCGTTTTGTCCTTCGCCCTTTTCCACGCTCCCTGCACCGCCTTATTCAGTTATCCTTCTTTTCCGCTTGTACGGTTGACGCTTCCTTTGACTTGTCCGACACCACTCCTGCAGCTTCCTCGGTTATACTCTTAAAGGTTTTGAAGTTGGCTTTGACGCCCTCATTTATTTCAAATGCTTTCTCCTTCAATGCCTCGTTTAACTCACTCGTGCCTTTCTGCGCTTCGCTTATCTTCTCTGAGAGCACCTTGAAGCTTGATGCTTTGTGTGGCAATTCATTTGGCCATTGATGTCACATAAGGTGATTCTCTATATTATCTTAGAGCCTGCGACAATCATATGAGGCAGATGTCTCTCCAGATCAACCATATCTTCTGTCAGCTGGATTTAGTAAATATTTGGCCAGCCGGTTGTTTGAAATACAATTCAGGATATGCGTGAAGGATGTTTATCTGATTTGATTTAAATCAATTATGAGATAATCAGATATGATAATTAATATATGAATATTTCAATTAAATATTCATATTATATTATGAAGATGATTTTACTAAGTAAGTGGGCTTTTGGAAAGTGTATCTCGGTTGACTTAAGGAGGAAACAAACCAGGCCTATATATTTGAGTGCATAAGATAAAACACTTTGTTTGACAACGACAAGAGCAAGAATATTTTCGGCGATCAAATCAGTCACGTATAGTGACAATCAGACGAGAGCCAAGCTAGTTGTTGAAGCTGTAAGACTGCGACAGTGTGTGAGAGAGAACACTGCAGAATAATTCAGACGCGGTCTGAATTGGTGGATATCAAGTCAGAGGCTTGAGTCTGTTATAAAAGGTTGTATCAGATCTCTTTCACTAGAATAAGTCTTAACTCAAACATTACGAATTGTATGTGTTGCGAAAGACTATTTGACAAATAGTGAATTGTTCCATCGGGCTTGTGGAGAGAAGCTCCGCAGACTATGCCTTAAAGGAGCCGAACTGGGTTATTAACTTCCTGTGTCATTTACTTTATGTAACATTTAATTGTCTAAGCTGAGATGACACAGGACCTACGATAAAGACTGAATTTATAACAATTCAGCGAACTCAATTTCATTCTCCTCCAACACTGACTTTTTTCTCATCTCATGTTGTTGCTTCCAACCTCCAAATCCTTCCCTGAAAATATTCCCCAAACACTAAGGCCGTTTGGTTGCGGGGAAAAAGAAGAGTAAAGAAACAATTAAAGAAAATTTTTGAGTGAAAACGAAATACATGTTTGATTGTAAGGAAAAATGAAAAAAAAAAAACAAAATGAGATCAAAATTTTCTTACAACTTTTTCATGAGAAAATCATTTTTATTTTAAAAAAAATTCTCACTTTTTTCCGCAACCAAACGGGGCCTAAATCTGTAACCATCTACAGAAAAATATATACAAATACATAACAGTAAACTATCAATTTTACATAATGAAAAACACATTAACTACGAGGATTCGAATGAAATATACTTTTCAGAAGAAGAAAAAAAATTAAACTGACGGTTCAGTGTTCTGAATCTAGTTTTCATAAATACAACCTTAAAAGAATCTCAAACAATTATTTTAAATTATGAACCCCAGAGTGCATGGAAGCTGGACTGAAACTGACATGCGAGAATGTGATGATCTTTTCACGCTGAACAGACTCACGCTCGTTACACTCGACATGATCGACTAAGAATGTTACTTGAAGTACTGAACAGTTGCTCTGATTTGCTGTTATGTATTTGTATATATTTTCTGTAGACATTTTGGTTAACAGACTATGTTCATCTTCTCTATTTATACACTTCCTTTAAGCGTACGATGGACACGTGGACAAATGAACTTCAACCGAGCATCACCCTCACTTGGACGCAACTTTTCTACCACCGTTCCAGTGGCCCGACACGTGCGCGTAGTTTATCTCGACTGTCGACCAACTCGATGGGCCCAAAATAGGCACTACTCTTTACTTGTGCCTTGTTGAAGCCCAATAATATTCCCACGAGCCCATCCGGCCCAATTTGCGGTTTCTTCTTGTACCTCGGAGGATAAGCGTGTCCGTCTGTCACGGTCTCTCTCCTCATCCTCCAATGGCGTCTTCACTCTTCTCCATCTTCACATCCCTCACACTCCGCTCACCACAACCTCCACGTGCCGCACCATTTCATTCCACTCTAAAAACCCACCTTAAAAGGTCCTCGCTTTCATTTCAAAAGCTAGTAGCACAATCCACCTCCGGAGACGGATCCGAAACGATCTACTTCGAATCCGACGACGTCGACCCAGACGCGGAGTTAGTCTTCGACCCACCAATCCGCCCGGACGACTTTGTCCAACCTCCTAATTTCGACGACGTACCTTTAGAATCGGAGGACGAAATTGCAGCAGCGTATGAGGAGCTCTACGGACCGGCGTACAGTGGAGTGAGCGTGTTGGGGAACGATGTGTATGTGATGGATTCGAAAGTGCAGAAGAAGACGGGATTGGGTGGGAATTTGAAGAAGGAGAAGATAAGAGATGGGTTTGAGGAGAGGGTTGTGCAAGTGAGTAGGGTTACTAAGGTTGTGAAAGGTGGGAAGCAGTTGCATTTTAGGGCTGTTGTGGTGGTGGGTGATAAGCAGGGACAGGTTGGTGTTGGGGTCGGGAAGGCGAAGGAAGTGATTGCTGCTGTGCAGAAATCAGCTACTAATGCTAGGAGGAATATTATCACTGTGCCCATGACTAAATATTCCACTTTTCCGCACAGGTTATTTTCTGGAAGAAGTGACATTAGTTTCATTTTCAGCTTGTTATGTTGTTATCTTTATCTGTTTGCACTGAGGTATTGTGATTTCGGACATTGTTATGAGTTTTCACACTTTGGTAGGATTTTGTGGCTTTGATTGGTAGTACTGATACTTTTAGTGGTGTGTGTTAATTATGGTTTAAAAAATAGTTGACTGCGGACTGAAAAGGGTGGTGCGTTGTTGTATCTGGAGTAGTTCAAAGTATATACTTTGCAAGTGGGGTACTTGTATTGTTTCTGCTAAGTTTTGTTTCATCTGTTTATGATGGTGTGATTTCAATATCAGTGTGTACTGTTTTAGGCTTTTAGTTGCCAGCTCTTCTACATGTCAGATTTTGATTGCGTTGCTACACCTTAAGAATCAGGGGACTGTAGAAAATTGAAACAATGGGATGAGCGAAATGAGGTGCTTCTTGTTGTGTGTATGAGTTTGACAATGGACTTATGGAGTGTGTAAATGCTTCACAGTGCTTTAGTGTTCGAATGATGAATAATGTCCGCGGTAGTCTTTGTCCATGTCCTGGTATATTATCAGTACTCTGAAAACATTTTGAAGGTCTTTTCCAATGATCATCATCAAGTACTTGCTGATTTATTTTCATATCTGTTTCTATTGTGATTACACAGATCTGAAGGGGATTACGGTGCAGCCAAGGTGATGCTAAGGCCTGCTTCTCCTGGTACAGGAGTTATCGCCGGAGGTGCAGTGAGGATTGTTTTAGAAATGGCAGGAGTAGAGAATGCCCTCGGGAAGCAACTTGGCAGTAAAAATGCCCTCAACAACGCCAGAGGAACTGTGGTTGCGATACAGAAAATGAGGCAATTTAGGGATGTTGCTGCACAACGCGGCATTCCAATGGAAGAACTCTGGAAATGATTAGGCTATTCACTTTCTTGTCTAGTTTGAAGGTTCCTTGTTATATATTCACTGTAATCCAAATTGAATTTTGTCAAAAACTACGTTGATAAACTTATTTTAAGCAATTTTTACAATGTTTTGGGAGGTTCAGATTCAAATAAAAAGCATGTTCCAATCAGGCTTTTGTTAAAGTCATGCTCAAAAGCCACACAAAACACATCAGTATACACTAACGAATCTGAAATTGGAATATATGCATTTTCAAAAAAATAAAACATTATTCATATAGCAAGCTGGATGTCAACGATGATGATCTTGGGTCATGTACTTAGGCATCAGCTCCCATGATGCACCGATCGTCTTCATTTACATGCTCGAGCAAGATCAGCATATCACGAATCATTCGCCAGTGCCTCCATCCTCGTCGTCAACGACTACATCAGCATTGGCATCGCCCTCATTGCTGGCTTCCTTCGTCATACCCGTCTTCATGTTGGTAAAAACTGCTCAGAACTCCTATTGCGGAGACTCCAGAGAAACGGACACCGTTGTCGAAAATGACTGGTTTGACCTTGTGGTTGTTACGACGTTAGGACTTGAATGAGTCACTCAATCCAGTGGACTTGGAGTGATACATTGGCTTGGAAGGAACCTCGGTGAACAACCCAGCTGTTAGTTTGGTATCAATCTGGTTGACAAACAGGGGTGTGTGGTTCAGCAATGCATCTGGTAGGACTCGGTATGTTCTAACCACTCCATGTTAACGTCCTTGTTACAATTTCTGGCCCTGATTTTATAGAGGAAGTCAGATGGCCTGGTGTCCTGGAGGCTTGGGGAACAAGGATTTCCCATTCAACTAATTAGAACAAAACTTATACAAATATGCGTGTAGGTCAAGTAAACGACAGAGCATGTGGTCGGTATACATAAGAAACATTGCAAATTGGTTCTTTTTTTAATTATGAAAAACAAAAGTGGTGGTACTGAATAAATGAGTTGCCATTTATCAAAAATAAAATAAATGAGTTGCCATGAAGATATATAGGAAAAGCAAACCAAAGAGAGGAAAGATGCGAAACGCCAAAGTACAAAATGCATAAGTGCATACATGACCTGAATGGATTTCTATTAGCTCCCTCCAGCCAGAAAATCATGAAGAAGTTTACGAGCTCATCATTGACACATTGGGCTTTACTTGCTACCATTTTGAGGGACCAGATGCAGCTACTGGGACACTGATGAGCAAAGCCAGAGTCTAGATCTACGTGCTGTCTGCGCATTAAGGTTACACCTCCACTATTCAGAACTTATGCTTAATAATCCCATCATCCGTGGTCTGTAAGTAGGAGCATTTGAACATACCATTAGATATACCCAGGGACGCTAGCAGACAGTACAATTAAAATGGAAGGTGCTATATGGTAATGCAAATGCTCTTCCAAAAGTACAACAGAAGATTTGAACTCATGAAATTTCCAAACCATAGGGTCGATGAATGTATTTTCACCGAGGAACTTTGATGGGCATGGAATTCAAAAGTATATGCAAATTAGATTATTTGTATCATTGTATGTTACATCATTAACCTTGGTCAACAAAGTACAAAAATACTTCATTAACAGTAGAGCATATACACAATAAATAAAAAAACAGTAGAGCATATACATTTTATCCGGACTATAAATTTGTAGTATTCAATTTTTCATGAAAGAATGATAATAAACACTTTATAACAATCTAACCTTTGGAACCAGATGGTTATGAATCTCTTTCCGTCCAACATCTGCCTCGGTAAGTAGTTAGGAAACGCCAAGCACCAACATGCGCCTCTTCGCAATGACCCTTGGCACAACAATTATGGCAAAAAATAGTCTCTCTCAAAGAAGGCTTAGAAATATCTCTATCAACAAAAGATCAGTCACACAGGCACAGGCTTATCCTCAAGTAAGAAAATCTCATAGGAAAAAAATCACTACATTTCATAATTAGACAAACCAATCACTTTCAGTACCCAAGTAAAATGCAGAACAACTTTCCATTCAGATAACAAGACCATTATCGGACTCCTGCCAGACAAATGAGCTGCTCAACACTAAAATTCGGAAATTTGAGCCATTGGCAACAATGACCAAAAAGAACGAGTATTAAGAGACAACCCGTCCATAATCAATCAAGTGATAGACCAACTAGGATGAAAGGTCTTCACTAGTGGTGCTTTTTAAACTTCAGATACTCGGCTAACTATGTGTAAGCCACAATCGCCAATCAGTTGGGGATTATTAGTAAGCTCATCTAATTAGCTCAGAGGGTATATGAACTTCATACAGGTCAACCATTATGAAAACAAGGTCTGAGTTCCACCATCATCATATATAGCAGACAACTATAGTTCACGTCTGGTGAACAAACTTGTCCCAAGTTCCATCTATAATTTCATGTATGTAAATTCGGAAGCATCTAGGAAAATTTAGAAAATTAGTCCAAAATGACAAATCTGAAGTGTCCTTATGCGCAGATTCAATATGGCCAGGTTCATCCAGATGGAATGTGTGCATAAAGATTATCAAACTCAACCTAGATGACTGAAATAATTTCTTGAAAGAGTAAATCCGCATATCTCAAAAGTTTTAAAAACATCAGGGACGCCTTCATTGAGAAAGGCCAACAGCTAACTAACAAGATTCCTACTCTATGTACAGAGGAGGAGAAAAAATACCGTACATTCATGTTTTGTTGTGCTTTTGTATATATGCCTGCAGAGAGAAAGAAAGGAGCACTGTCAAAATCCTGAACTGAAACCCCATGCTGAGTAAGAGGCCAATCACAGGAAATAGAATGTTACAATTCATGTTTACATGTTTAAAAATTGCATTGAATAGTCTTACGCCATATATCTCTAACAGTTTGGTGATTTTCGGCTGAGATGCAGATAAATACTGTTTTACTGAATCTGGAGTGCTTGGTACTTGGTGACTGTGTATACTGCTTAGAACCTTCCTCACTGTTTTTTTTTTTTCACAATTAAGTTATGTGCATCCTTACTCATTTTACCAACGCGCCAAGCTGGTTTCAATAGTTCCTTAGTGACTTCTATAAGAGCAACACGGTACTGTCTGAAAGTCTTTGACTCTCTCTGGTCATCCGTAGCTAGTCCCCTATCAATATTCACCCCATTGCTGTAAATCTTTGCCTCAAGTAGTTTACTCCTTTTCTCAGCAGAAACTGTATTAGTTTTATTAGTCTCAGAAAGATCTTTAGCATCATGGCTAGTGCCGGACCGTTTATCTTGATCAGCAACAGAAGATTCTGCAGCTTCTGCTTCGGTGACTGGGAGTCCAGTAACACGTGAATGGCCATACCTATCCTGAACAGTCCCATTGTATCCGTCCATTCCAAAATTATTTGCCGCTGAATCAGGGTAACTTGGACTTGATGGATAAGTGATAGGTTCCGCTCTAAATGACCCAATATCCAAGCCGGTATGCTCAATGCTATCCCACACAGGATCATAAATGTTACCAGGAGATGACCCACTAGGAATTGAAAAATTATATGATGGCTGAAATGGTTTATATGGCTCCCACCTGTACGTTTCAGCTTTCGGTTCAAGTCCAAGGGAATCATATCGATCTCGTTGAGGTCTTAATCCAACAGATGATGTAGAAGCATTGTTATCTCTACTCCCAGATAAAATCTTGTGGGCATTGTAAGGGTTCGGGTTTAATGAGAGTATAGAATTTGAGGATCCATTAATAGGTGAGATGTAGCGTGAGGAATACACGTCAGAGGGTGCCGTTGCAATTGACTGAAGAGGGTCGTTGAGCAGTGCCGCGTTCACATTCGGGGACGTAAAATTAGTGGCAAAGGCACTTGAAGATGCAACTATACCAACGCCGAAGTATGGTTTTGCTGAATGAAGCAACCAGGATTCAAGTGAAGAATAACTGAGTTTATTGTTTGACTTCTGTATGTGACTTCCTGCATGCTGCTCTGGAAAAATAATTTTGGAACTATCTCCAACTCCTGATGCTCAGTCAGTAGGTTGATCAGGACCTTTCAGATCAGAAAACAATTCGAAAAATAGAATCCGCATGAAAATAATACCTTCACGAACTTGTTTTTGTCCATTAGCTGATGCAAGATATGTATCCTGTTGCTTGTTGATACTATCTTTATTTTCCTTCACATGGAGAAACCTGCAAAAGTTTCCTCTGATGCACCAACCTTTTGCATAATAATTGCATGTCATGGCAGGTCGTTTGTTCCTATCAGTGATTTGAGTGACAGGGGGTAAACTTCTTTGCTTTCCCGGGGTAGCAGCCATGCGGGAAAACATAGAATCAAATATAAAGAGTTACATACATAAAAAGTGAATATCAAAAGCATAGCCAAACCTTGCAAATGAAAAGTAACTGAATCAAACAATAATGATGACATACTCAACCTTGATGGTTTTAGCGTTGTATGCTCCTTCATGTCCAAAATCGTACTTTTACCTTCACCTAATTCAAGCTCGTGATTATGCATGGTGTCTTTTCGTCCAGAACTTGAAGCCATGACGTTTCCAGCAACAAATGTCTTATAATCTAAAACATAAGCACCAGCACTGAAGGATGCTTTCGGATAGCTGCTAAAAGCTATATTTTCCTGATTAGAATCAACAACCGTCCCGTCAACATCTGATCCGTGCACTATATTTTCTTCGGAATCCAAATCCATGTCTTCAACTCCTCCCTCTTGCATAAAAGCCAATTCGGAATCCAACCCTATGGAACTCAAAGGTTTAGCTATTTCGGCAATGCCCTTCAATTCACCGCTCTGAGCATAAACATCAATATGCTCAGCAATTTTCTTGATGAAAAGTCTTTCTTTCTCTTCATACTCAGAGTCCATTCCCTTTACTCCCATGCATTCGGAAGGACCATCCACTCTTTCATTTCTTAATGGAGCTGCCTCCACAGAAATAGGAGGATTGGTATTAGGAAATACTTGCAGCCTCAGTTCCCTTTGGTTCACAGTGACGATCAGACATATTAATATCCTCAGCAATCAGCATCTTTGTAGCTAATTAGATGATAAATTACTCTTTCTACATCAAAGTTTACTTCCTTTACACCATCTCCTTCGGACCCATGGTCCACTTGATAATATTTATTTACTACGGATTCAACCAAAATGGAAGTACAGGTGTTAAGAGATTCAATAGCTTCAGAGCCCCACGACTCTCCGCGCATTGCATGAAAATCAACATACTTGGCATCTTTCTCTTTGACATGCTGGCTAGTTTCTTTTTTCCCACAATCAGACTCCATTTCATTTACTCCCTCTGCTTCGTTACCACAACACACATTTTCGTTTTTCAAGGTTTCTGCCTTTGTAAAAATAAGAGGATTGATGTCTCCAGAGCCACCCTTGAACCCATGTGGCTGTTCACCAGCTAATATCTCTGCAATTAAAGTAGGAATGTGAATTTTACCCAAAAGCTTAAATTTCCAAACCCGAACTAAGCCTAGTCCTGAGTCCTGACTCCTGACAAAATGACACCGATTTTATGACTGATTCCATAAAAGGAAATATGCCCTTTTCTACATTAAGCGGATTGAAAATATCGAGCAGAAAGCTTTTTGATTTTATGATCACTGATCAGAAACAAGATGATATCTCCATCACCTAGGTTGACCAAATTTGCTGATGCTTAATCTGCTCATGTTGCTCTCAATTTTACAAACTAGTTTTCGCCTCTCACACAAGTATATTGTCAAAAAATAGTATTTGACGTGCGACCAACAAACATGATTTACGTCATCCCCATTCTACAATATCAGTCAGGCAACCAGAGCATAACGTTTGAAACGTATCCCCACATAAATCAGCAATTTTTTCATAACAATTGAATCAAGGAAGAGAATACACACCAGTGGCATCTTTTTCCGAAGATATCATTGATGGAATTGACGATTTATCATCTTCCTCCACCTCATTCTCGTTCTGTACATCTTCCTCACTGTTTTTCAATTCTACTTCATCCTCTTCCTCCTCCAACTCATCCTCCTCTACAACTTCCTCGTTGTTTTCCAATTCTACTTCATCCTCTTCTTCGTCTTCCTCCACCTCCTCTATATCTTCCTCATTGTTTTCAAATTCCACTTCATCCTGTTCTTCAACTTCCTCCACCTTATCCTTGTACTCTACATCTTCCTCACTGTTTTCCAATTCTACTTCATCTTCCTCCGCTACTTTTTCTTCCTCATCCTCTGCTTCCTCAAATGCTTCTTCTTCCTCCTCCTCTTCCTCTGCTTCTTGGAACTCCTCGTCGCCATCAACTCTATCGTCCTCAGACTCACCCGTTTCTCCACCCCCAGCAACTTCCTTCTCCTCAGGATCTTCCTCATATTCTTCTTCCTCCTCTATATCATTATCATCATCATCATCCCTCCGAACTCGGACCACATATCGTCCCGTCCCGGCGTACCCATTCAACCAATTACGACGCCGCCGTAGCCGAGACTGGCTCGCTCGTTCGCTCGCCGATCAGATTAGCCCCCTCCCAAAAATCTGAACCGAACCCGTTAGGCGTTACCATAATCCTTATCACCCGATCCAAGTAATGCCGGCCCAGACAAACCAAATGGCCCAAAGTGAGTCTCACCAAGTCACAACCACGTCAGAGTCAGACCCAGTCAAAGGTGAGGGTGAAGGCCCACTAGTTACGTAGAAATTACCGTCTGGAACACGTCAGCAGAAAAGACGCGTTTCACACTTGCTGCTACGTCGCCGACCACAGATTCCTTTTCCCAGCTAGCACGTGTGAATCAGACAGAGAATCCATGCGGGCTGCGGCTGCGGCTGCGATACGCGTAAACTGCCCCTTTGATACCAAATCACCTCAATTAATAACCTTAAACCTTCAACGTTTCTTCACTTCAGAGCAACAGATTTTATAGTAACATCAGTTTCATCTGGTCATCAAAAAATAAGTCATAAAGAGTAAGTCCACTGTTTTACTCCCTTCGTCCCAATTTTTTCTTCTTATTTAGTAGTTTGCACAGTTTTAAAAAAAATTAAATTATGTGATTGTCTTAAATGTGATTGTGCTACTAGCTTAAAGAAACTTTTCAATATATTCTCTTTCCACTCATTTACATTTTCTTATTTAGTAGTTGGCATAAAAGTAGGAAAGAAAATGAATGGAAAGAGAATATATTGAAAAGAGAGTGTAAATGTGAAAGAAAAAATTTTTCATTTAAGACAATGAGAAGAAAATTTTGAAACACTAACAAAAGGAAATGAGAAGTAAAATATTGGACGGATGGAGTAGGTTTTAAAATTACCATTTTAAAGTTCAGTTCAATCTAGATCGGTAATTTTCAGTCCAGTTTTAAAATAATTAATATATTGATAATTGTGAAATCATATTTAAAATAGCATGGACTATAATTGTTTATGATTATATACATTAGTTTATCACAGTAGTTTAGATACTTTAATTAGTGATATCCTCTTCATTGGCAATAAAATTTATGATTTCAGTCATGTACATTTTAGTTAATTTTAATTCAGTTCAGTCATTTAAAAATTAAGTGTTTAAGAACATGGCCTAAATCGAGATTCAGAGGTAAGTAAAATAACAAGAATCTTAACCAGATTCATATCTAAAGAGACTTTGTATTATCTGATAAAACAACAAGTACAGTCTTCGACAATTAGTAGAGTAAATAGGCCTGAAAGAGGTAGCGCCGTAGCGAAGCGATGGGCATGCAGATTAACGCTCAGGCCAAAAGTCTTGAGTTCTAGTCCTGCTAAACATCTGAGGTGAAATTCTTTTAATTTAATTTAGTCTGTGTGGCCTCATTCGATTGACGTGATTTACAGATTATCCTATTTAATTTAAGCAAGTGTTTATCGAGTGCGCAAGCGTCTACGTTCCCCTTATAGAGTAAATACAGTATACATTGATGCACTCATTCCAACTTCCAAGTTTGAATGATGATGATGTTGAACAAAGAAACGACAAAACGTGTTATTTCATTACTACATTTGTAAACTAGCAACAACAAAAACCGCAGAAGCTGTTGCAAAAAATC
>JAWWMW010002008.1:26847-38509 GCA_035048345.1 Echeveria elegans
TAATAACTTCATTGGTATAGCTTTCAGGAGTGACTTTCCGCCTTACGGCCAGGACTTGCCTGACCACAAGCTCACTGGCCGATTCTCCAATGTAAGACTTGTCACAGATTTTGTACGTAATAATACACATAAGAAAATTACATCACTACAAATAAATTAGCTTGTCACATTTGGTCATGGTGTTTTTTTGGTTTTGTTTGAGTAGTTTCTTATGCCGGCGTCAAGGATTTCATACCACCTTACTTGGATCCTAACCTCACTCTAGATGAGCTGATTAGCGGTGTCAGCTTTGCCTCCGCAGGGATCGAGTTCGACCCCCTAACCCCAGAAATCAGTGTACTAATCATCCTACGTTTTTTAGTAAAGTAGTGTCTGCCATCTTCAAACCCCTTATCCAAGTAAAATAGCGTCTGCCACCGCCACCAAGTAAGAAACTCCGGTCCAAACCGAGTCAACCGGCCCTAGCTAGTACGTAAAGTCAGCTATCTCATTGATCTTGTAGTATGAATTTAGAAGAACTGAACGAGCGTGTTGGCGGCTGAAAGAAGCCTTTGAAGTTTAAAGGTTTGTTGAGAGCTCAAAAGTTCACTCGATGTGAAGTAACTACTCCGTAGCAACTACCACCGCTTATCGTTTTGTTGTCTGATTACGACTGTTAGGTTGTCTGACGTCTGAACTGAATCGACGCTCATCTTGGGCCGAATTTCTGATTTTATTGGGCCGAATTTTAAGAAAGTATGAATGAGATTAAATATGTAATGAATTAGAGAAAGAGATTATTTGTGTGAGAAAATGAATGATTTGATTGATAATAAATTACGAATGATTGTAAAATGTGAAATAATGATGAAAGAGATATAATGCATGTGAGAGTAAAAGCGAAGAGAGTAATATTCACTTTAATAAGTGTCAGATATATTTTTAGGCGTTTAAAAAAAATTGTAAGGAATATTATGCAATGGATTGAGTAAGTAGTGTAAGGAATATTATAAGACGGATAGTAAGTACAATATGAAGTAAATTCAACGCGTGTCACTTTCAGTGTATGCAATTGATCAATGATGTGTAAACATCTAAAAAGTAAACTCCTAATAATGCATTGAAAAAAAAAGAGTACAGAAATTACTGGAAGCTGCAAATGTTTTTTTCATGACATTTTATAACTCGAATGCTTTGAGGGGATCCTTTGGATCAATCTCAGCAATGAGAGGGAGATCAACTGGTAAAGAGTCCAGGCTGAGGCCTGCGTCACTCAGTTTCTTGATAACTTCATCAAACACAACTTTATTCCCACTCGGAGTTAGGTGTAACCCATCTCTGCATTACCAAACAGATCATTGCTACTCAGATCATAGCTAAAGTTGACTAAAGTTGGATGATTCGACTCCTTAGAGAATATACAAATGAACAAATAGTTAAATGGTGATAAACAGACGGATAACACTGAGTAATTTGAGTCAAGTCCCACAGAATAGGCTTTACCTTAGATAAGTCTTCCAGTCCGGATTTTTCAGCATAATTGTCCAGAGATCTATTACATGGACGCCACCTGCTTTAGCCGCTTCAACAGTTGCATGAGCAAAGGAGCCAGCTGCCTCATTTGTTCTCTCCGGCAAACCAGATATATTTTCGATATATGGATACCTGTACCAGAATACACATGCATTTAACAATACAAGAAGACTATTAATGACGATCAATTGACATGTGCACTGAAACTAGCTTATTGCGAAACCTACAAAGGGCGAACTTCATCATCAATTGGCGGAGGACTGATAAGAATCACTTCTGTTGCTGGCCAACGCTTCTGAGTAACATTCATGAACAAATAAAAGAGAATAAGTGTTGGCAGCCGACAACATATACTCAGATCACAAGCCATCCACTACAAGCTGACAACCAAAAAACTAAATCAAGTTCTGTCCTCAACAAGGCCTCTGCTTTCCCCCTAACAGGAATAATTCGACAAAAGGGTCCACAGACTCTTCCAGCATCATCCCACAGAGCCATTTTGATCATGATTATTCTAGCCTTTCAAACCTCAATTCTGATATATTCTTTTTCCATGTCACCACCACTAAAAAAAATCAATCAACACTCTAATATCCTAGTGGCAATCAAGTCCTACCACTGCTACTTTAACCGAACTAATAAAAAAATCATCAAAGCTGAAAAAAGAAGAAGCTTTCATGCCTTGAAGAAAGACACAATGGCCTGGAGATTCTCCTTAAACTCAGCAATCGGAACATGTTGGAATCCAGAGCACCTATCGGGAAGACAAGCATCATTTGCCCCGAAGAAAACTGTCACGACAATAGGAGAAACGCCATCATCTGGAAACACTCTCTCAATCACCTTCAAAGCCCATCTCGTGTTGTACCCACTGTAACCTCTCAGCACAACATCCGCCTGTAATCAAACAAAAATCACAAGAATCATTCCTTTAATTGAAAATCACCACCTATGCTAGAAATCTCAGATCGGAGATTTACAGTACGAGCGAAGTGGTCAGTCAGAGCAGCTCCCCAACCTCCACTGCTAAACGACTCCTCCGTAATCGAATCCCCAAACAGGTAAATCCTCGGCCTCATCTCTTTCACCAAAAGATCTCAACTTTCTTTAAAACCTGCAAACTCCAAATCCACAAAAATCTATCTTTTTTCCTCCAAATGTCGAAAAGGTGCTTAATTTAGTCCCATGATCTCATCAGCGAATCACATTGAAAATGAGAAACAGGGTTTTCTTACCGTTTCGGAAGCTGCGTGCTGCTTCTCTCTCTCCGCACTCAATGTGACAGTAGCTGAAGCTGCTCACTAGCTTTGATTTTTGCAACAAATCAATTTCCGAGAAAAAAGTTGTCATTTTTATATTCATAAATTCCAGATTATAATAAGGTTGTTTTCCGATTAGATAAATGTCGATAATTATGACGGTACCTAATTTATATTCATAAATTCCAGATAACTATCACGTTACCTAATTCAATGACGTCACATCCATCCAGCCTCTTTGGATTTATATTGGCAGCTTTCTTCAATTGAACCGGATTTTTAATTGAACCAATAAACTGGTCCAATCGATAGACCGTGCAGATTCGTGTTTTGATTTTCAGTTGTTGGGATTTGAGAAGATGACAATTTTGAAATCGGCGGGACTCCGCTCATCGTTACCGGCGTTGTTCGTAAGGAGCAAACCGCTGAAGCACGTCGCATCGAGGAATGTGGATGTGGATGTTTCTGCTTTTACTTCTTTCGAGGATACTGAGTTTTTATTTAATGTGAATGTCGAAATATTGTCGGCATCTCTTCAGCATTACATCAATTCAGACACTCCGACTCATGGCGCAAAGATTCATGCGTGAATTTTGAAGACTGGGTTTGTTGCAAATTTGAATATTTATATAAAGCTGTTGATTTTGCAGCTGAAATGTGGTTATGTAAGGTACGCACGCCAGGTGTATGATGAATTGCGGAGCAGGACTTTGTCTGCGTATAATATATTGTGAGTGCGTGTGTGAAGTATGGAAGGGTGGTGGAGGCTTCTGATATGGTGCGTCGAATGATTAGAGAAGGTAAGAAGCCAGATGGCTTTACTTATTCGATGGTGTTGAAAGCCGCAACTTGTGAAAGTCGTGGTTTTTTAGTGCCTACTGTTTGTATAGCTAAGCAAGTGCTTGCCTTGATTTTGAGGGCTGATGTTGAGCATGATGATGTGTTGTGTACTGCCTTTGTTAACTCGTATGTGAAAGGAGGCAATATGAGATATGCTAGAGGATTTTTTGATAGTGTGCTGGATATGAACTTGGTGTGCTCCACGTCCATGATATCCGGATATATGAATGAGGGTTTGATGGAAGAAGCTGAAGACATTTTTGAAAAGACCTTCGAGAAGGATGTCATTGTTTTCAATTCTATGATTGAAGGCTACAGCCAAAACATCGACTCTGCTAGAAAAGGGATTGACTTTTTTTGTTGATATGTTAAGGTTGGGTTTTCGTCCCACGATATCAACCTTTGCTAGTGTCATTGGAGCTTGCTCCACTGTGGCAGCTGTTGAAGTTGCTCAAGAGGTGCAAAGTCAACATATTAGTGTGGGAGGGTTGAAGAGGCTAGGAATATTTTTGATCAAATGCATGATAGGAATGTGTATAATTGGACCTCAATGATTGATGGATATGGGAAGAATGGGAATTCGTGTAAAGCTCTGGAGCTCTTCAGCATGATGCAAAAAGAGTCTTTGTTTGCACCCGATGATGTTACTTTCCTAAGTGCTATGTCAGCATTTGGACATGCTGGACTAGTGACAAAAGGCCTGAGTATCTTTGAGAGCATGGAAATGGACTATGCGATAAATCCAGGGATGGAACATTATGCTTGCATGGTCGATCTCATAGGAAGAGCAGGACGCTTAAATCAGGCGTCAGAATTTATCAAGTCTATGCCTGAGAAACCTAACGCAGACGATCAGGCTGCTTTGCTTAGTTCATCTAGACTTCATGGTGATATCACAATGGCTGATATGGCGCCAATGAGCTTTTTAAGCTGAATGTTGATGGGCGGCCTGGTGCTTATGTTGCTTTTTGTAATACGCTTGCAGAAAGTGGAGGTGGGATAATGTGAGTGAGATTAGGCTGTTGATGAAAGTGAACCAGATAGCTAAAGATTTGGGACATAGCTGGGTGGGTGATGATAACAATGCATGAAGCTTACACATGGACACTCAAAGGCCAAGTAATTGATTCTCTGCTCAGACCCCAAAAAGGTAATATATGTTATTTTCTAATTAATTCTTATTCTTGGGTTCGTATTCATTAGATGGATGACTAGGACTCTTTAGGTGAAGGATCAACTATTATCAAGTTATTTTTCTATTGTGGGTTTAGTTTTGTTTGAGAATGATTATAGATCTCTACAGGAGTCTCGCAGCACCTTCACTGGCATGGTTGATCTTGTAGTGCTAGAATATCAATTTTTTAATGGAAAAAGCCAGTTCTTGGAGAATTAAATTTGTAAATTTACCAACACCCAACTAGTTCATATGAGCTCAGTACAAGAAAGATGGACAAATTATTATTGCATAATGGTGCTAGATGGAACATGAATAAGCATTTGGTTATCAACTTTCATTAGTTAAAACACTCCAAGGAACTATGGGTCATGTAGCAACAGATTCCTTCCAAACCTCAGCTACTTAAAAACTTTTTTCTTCTCTAGTTTCGTCACTCATTTTTTGTATATAAAACAGGGTCACCTCTCGAGTTAGCTTTGTAGAGAATATTGGATTATGTCAGTATGGGAATGCTGATTTTTGGTCGGGACTCGTTGATATTTCAGTGTTTATTGTTTCTTGAAAGTTGAAACAATTGATACTATTTTATACCATGCATATGCTACATAATATAACATTCATCAGCGGCCATGAGAGTTTTGGTTTTTCATTTACTGGGAATTTTCAGCGTTGGATGTGGTTCCTTTATGGCAGATGGGGCTACATCTTCTCCGTGGGTCACTCATCAAGCTATTTTTAACTTCGGGGATTCTTTATCTGACACGGGAAATCTCATTCTCACTGACACCAATTCATTTCCTGCTGCTGCAAAGCTCCCCTATGGTGAAACCTTCTTCAAACAACCAACGGGTCGTTTCTCAGATGGCCGTCTTATTGTGGATTTCATTGGTAAATGACTTCTCTTCTAATACAGTTGTTTTATTTACAAGCTAGTGAAAGCTAATGCTGGATCACATCCGTATACATGGTAATTTCATGATTTATTTCCATCTTCTCATAGCTGAGGCATCAGGCATCCCATATTTGCAACCGTATCTGGCACTTACAGAAAATCAGAGTGTGCCATATGGAGTCAATTTCGCTGTTGCTGGAGCCACTGCACTTGATTTTGACTTCTTTGTCAAAAAGAACCTGGGTCAAGCACTGACAACTAAGGATTCCTTAATGGTTCAAATCAACTGGTTCAAGAAAATAAAGCCCTCACTCTGCGCCACAAAAAAAGGTAACACGGTTTTCTCTTCTCATGGAGCCAATTAATATACCAGTAAAGCTTAGAAAAAGAATTTCTCACGTATGACAGATTGCACCGATTACTTCAAGAAATCATTATTTCTAGTGGGAGAAATTGGGGGAAACGACTACAACTATCCATTATTTTCAGGTGCAATAAGCTTCAAAGAAGTCCGCTCATTAGTTCCAATGGTCATCAAAGCAATAGTGAATGCCACCATAGTATGTTTATGATAATTCTCTTCTTTAATCAAACATAACTTGTTACAAAAAAAGTAGTATAACATTTTGTTCAGTTTTTTATTTTATTTTATGGATTTTTGCATGGCAGATGCTGATAGAAGAAGGTGCAGTTGAGCTGATGGTTCCGGGGAATCTTCCTGTGGGTTGCTCTGCCTCCTACCTTACACTGTTTCAAACTCCAAACAAAGCAGACTACGACGAAAGAAATGGGTGCTTAAAACGCTACAACAGGTTTGCCAAGTACCATAACAATCAGCTGCAATCAGCTCTGAGCCAACTAAGACAAAGTTATTCTCATGTCAGAATCATTTATGCTGATTACTATCATGCCGCACTGCCCTTCTTTCTCAATCCTCATCACTTTGGTAAGACAACATAGAATCTTCACAAATGTATTCAAATCTTTCATGAACACTGCTATCATCAGTTCGAGTGTATTTAGGAGTTCTTTCAGAAAATAATGTTTAACATACCTCATCTGCAATTCAGGTTTCAAGAATGGCGCACTGATGGCATGCTGTGGCGCTGGAGGTTCGTATAACTTCAATTTCTTAGCTAGATGTGGCCAAACTGGGTCAACTGTATGCAAGGATCCATGTACTTTTGCTAACTGGGATGGCCTTCACCTAACTGAGGCTGCTTATCAGCTCATTGCACAGGGTTTGATTAATGGCTCCAACACTTACCCTCCACTTTGATTGTAAATTAAAATAATTCAGGTACCAGAAATCAAAATTTTATAAAGTGTAAACTACAGCATTGCCATAATTCTTACATTTTACATGAAAAAAGGACCCTGTTCTGAACATTTTTGTTAGTACTTACTACAAACGATGCCGTTTTATCAGCCACGTCGTCTCTTCTCATGAGTCCCAGATTGGCCCGAACGCAGCAATGCCAGCATTTTGGCAAGCATTAACAACGTCTCTACTTCCTTCAGGATTGCTTGTGACAATAACAACCTCAGCACCCCATCGTTTCGCGGCCTGAACAGTCACCTCAGACACATTTGGTCGGCCAAGAACAGCCGTGTCATGCACAATGACCTTGTCTTTAGGATGTCCACTCATCCACTCTTTAATCTCTTTCCCAAAGTTCTGCTCGATCCCTTTCGTCACCCACACCACGCAGACATCCGCCCTGGACGGCTGCAACAGGAATGAGAGGAACACACAGATGCCTGATCCGGTCGCAACTAGAACAGCCTTGTTGTACATGTTGGTCAGGTAAGGTAATCCAGCAAAGTGCACGGATCGGACCCAAAGATGAGTGGGTGGGTTGGCAACTAAGGATTTGGTGAAGTCTCCTACTGCACCTGCTAACATCATATGTTCGGTTTTGTTATCTGAAATGATGCCAAATGCATGCCATTCGGAGAATGGAGAGGGGCTGATACGGCCTAGTATGCCGGACTTAACCCCTCCGTTGAATTTTATTATTGATGCGTGGGTTGACGGGGCTGTGACGCGGACCGGGACTCGTCTGACGGTTAGCCATGGTAGGATGATCAAAATGGTAATGGCTGAAGTGAGCCAGAATTCTTGCTGTTTTACCAACCTTGACCCAAATCCAGCCCTGTACGTTTTGGTAAAAGGATCGTATGCTATGGTTAAAATGATGAAGGCCCAGACGAGGCCGAGGGCTGACCATCCTGCAAACCGGTGCGTCCTCTCAAACACGTTGTGGTGGAGGTGTCGAACCAGTGGGAATGCAGCAAGACAGGAGAAGCAAAGGAGGCAGAGGATGGCAGACGCTACTCCGATGATTTCCGGAGAGCTATCGGCTCTGTTTTTCAAAGTTAGAACTATGGCGTAGACCAGCCAAGCGACGGATGATATACCGCAACCGCTATGAATCCCACCTAAACTCTGGAGGAGCGAGGTGGTCATAGTTTTGACTCGCAGGGGCACCCAACGGTGCCCTAACAAGGTGACTGCCAGCCAGAACACAACACGTAGAACGGCTTCACTTCGGCATATGGTCAAGGCCAGAATGTTGCCTATTGAGAACAGAGCAGCTCTTTTTCTTGCGTAAGGAAAGCGACCTATGGCCGCAAGGACTAGCCCGGTTATATTGAGTACCATACTTACGAAGAAAAGCCTTTTGTAGACTGTGAACAGCCCCTGATCGAGTAGGATGATCGAAAGTCGATCGGCTTTGGGCTTGGGAGAAGGCTTAGGAGCTACCGAGACAATCTTAACAGATTTGCAGACACTAGCGGCGAACAGTGAAGATAAATGACTCATCTGCTTCTCAACATCATCCACCGTCTCATGCTCATCAATTCCATCGAGAACGCCGGATTGATACTCATACTGATCATCCTCACCCTCCAAGTCACAAAAATGGCTACTGGGACGGCTCATTGTCCTCCTCAACGAGGCAGAAAATGGAACAAAAGAAGCTCGAAGCCACGAGCGTCCGCTTCCATTAAGCGGCAAATCATTAGTTGCCGACGAGTGATGAGGGATGGCAAAGGGGTCAGAGTGCGGCTTGATCTCGAAAGCTACGCCACGGCAACTGGAGAATCGGTTGATGTTTCTGGGTTTGTTTTCCATGGATGTTGTTGAGGTATGAATGCTGAACTGCACAAGTGGTGAGGTATGAAGTGTTCGAGTGTGAGTTGCTTTTATAGCCGTTTTTTTCTCTCTTCAATTTTCATTATTATTTTATTCTTACCAGTTTGATTTGGTCCATTGGTATTTATTCAAACATTGTACATAGAGCTGTCAAAATTGCCCGTTGCCCAATAGTAGCCTGTTATCCGCCCGTTACAACTCGTTCCGTTTACCGCCCACTTAAATTAATGGGATATAGATTCCAATGCCCATTAATAGCCCGTTAAGAACATAACTAAACAAACAATGCCCAATAAATCCAAACAATCCCAATAAGCCCGATAAACATTTTAACACTCATATACCCGATTAAAAAAATAACTGAAAAAATTGATCAAATCTCGTCGGCGGCTCAGGCTCAGGATAGATTGAATTGAAACTCCGTTGCCACGGCAGAGCTAAGACTGCTACCAAATTCAGTAACCCCATGTCTCTAGTTTATTCGATTTTCTGTTCATTGGATGTCTTCCTTGTTCGACGTACTTGTTCATCGTTGTTGTCGATTGCTTTAGGGTTTATCCATAATTTATTATATGTCAAGCTCCAGTAGTTCTGCACCGTTAATGTTTGATGGTTAGATTGATTTTGGATTTCGAAGTCAAGTCCGGGAGTAAATCTCAGTCTCGCGGATGTAGAGAAGTTGAAAGAGTTGTTTGTTTCTTATCATTTTTGCAACTGTTCTGCCAGATTAGTTACACGCTACTATTGTTTAAAAATGAAATGAACCCGTATTAGTGCATAAGGCTTCCGGTCCCATGGTATATGCGTTCAAGTTTCAACTCCTAGAAAAGTTGAGCTGACTGTAGGTTTTAGTAAGAACGAAAACATCACCCTACATTTCTGTGGTGATAAGTTTCAGCTTGAATTCGGACTCGTTATGCCCAGCTTACACTCTTGCAGTTTTAGATTGCTCATTCTTGTTGTGACTTTTAAAACTTTGTTCACTACTATTAGATTCCTCATCATTCGGCCAAGCTTAATAGGTTAATAGGTTAATGAGTGTTAACGGGCAAATGGGCAAATATCATTATCCCATTGCCCAATAAGAGTCCGCCCGTTAATCCCAATAATGTTAATGGGCTAAATGAGAATTTTGCTCATTTGCCCATTACCCAATTGTGCCCGCCCGTTAATAGCCCGTTCCCGCCCGTTTTGACACCTCTACAGATGTGGTCCATACGACTGAAGAGTTGATTAGAGGTAGGAAATTGTCAAGTTAGAAGTGCTTTAGGTGGAGAACGTCACGGCTGAGTTGGTTTTGGATTGAGGCTATTGCTGAAATGAAAGTTGTATGGAAAGTGTTGGCAATAGCCTTAGTTTTTCTGTTTTTGTTTTCCTCATGGTAGATGTTTCCCAGCTTAGCATGTGGCCTGCATATTTGATGACATGTCGGGAGGATCATCGTAACAATCTTTGTGAGCAGCTGGGTACCACCATGTTGGAAAGATTTGACTTCTTATTATGCCCACACATTTCTGAATTTCAGCATCTATAGGGAGGTTTTGGGAAAAGCATTGTTGCAAACTAGTGAAGGCTGAGTCTAATATCTGGGCCACATCAGCCGGTGGGAATTCCCTTTCCGTGCATTTCTGCAATTCGGATCAAGTTCTCTGGATTAGAAGACATTGATTTAACATAAGAAAAAAATAGTAGCTATGGTAAGCAAAACAGCTATAAAATGCTGAAAGTGAGGAATTCAGCAAAATCAAGTGGCTAATCTTACCGCAAGCTTACCAAGAACAGCTAATATTGAAAACACGATGTGGTAAATAATTTACAATTACACGTTTCATATTCCGAATTGAAAATGGCAAATAGATATAACTAATAAAGAGTAAAGACATTATCTGAATCATAAATAACGTCACCACACATTTGGTGATAAGCTCTGAAGGGATATGTACATTGCTTTCAGGTTTATTGCTTGTCTTTAAGATCTGCATCACTGGCACGGCAGCATGGACCATCTTTTGCGCCTTACTTTTTGAAACTTCTGCAATCTCAGTCACATGAGTTTCCTGTTTTGAGGTGTCAGATGCATAGCTATTCAGAGTGTTCGTGAGGGCAGGGCACCAATGTTTACCTACAGTAGGATTTGCGGTCACCATGCCAAAGTTCCCTTGATACGTATTCCGCTGTCTCAAACCGCGTACAGCAAACGTTACCTAAGCAGTAAAAAAATCATTCAGACACTACTAATACATAAAACTAACAACTAAAGACAACTTCTAAAAGCTAAGCAAACTATGGATCATGAACATGAAAATGATATAAATGCCTGACCATTGACTTCATCCAGCCGTACAAGGACTGACGCATATCTCTTACAAAATAAATCACCTGGAATAGCACCACAAAGTTGCAACAATATGCTTTTACAATAAGTTGCACAACTGAAGAAAAATAATAAAAAAATCATAGTTAATTGTGTGTTGAGGATGATTCTATTATTAGGATAGATATCAAATTAAAATTAAAGGTGTTCTGCTTAAAAGGTTTGGTAGATTTACCGACCAGGCTTTCTGACAAGGGCCGTGGTATAGGACCATCAATTTTAATGATGGCACGTTCCCATGTCACATGATTCATATGGCATGGGATGAAAATATTATCAAAGTACATATAATTCAATGGAACCACGTATTCTCGTTCTCTGCCAAATTAAGATGCATCAGGGTCAGATTCTATCAGTGATTTGGCATTGATACCCGATTATCTTTGATATTAGTTTATCTGATAAATCCAATTCGACATAATGCATTGCTAAATTCTCGTTTCTTTAG
>JAWWMW010002008.1:66065-82646 GCA_035048345.1 Echeveria elegans
TTTACAATCATTCATCATTTATTATCAATCAAATCACTCATTTTTCTCACACAAACACTCTCTTTCTTTAATCATTATATATTTACTTTCACTTTTTCATACTTTTTTAATCTCCGTGCCCATACCCCAAACGTAAGGATTATTTAGGGACGGAGGGAGTATATGGAACAAGTATTAAGTAGCATGCACCATGACTAATTTGACTAGTAGACGATGAAATCTTGGAATAATCTTGACAAGTGGATGATGGCTAGAAAATGATGGTAAAATAAAAGAAAATCATATTATTGATGTCCGGTGGAAACAAATGGCTAGATTACCAAATTACTCTCTAAAACGATGTGGTGATTACTTTGGTATTTGTGACTCTTGATTTAAATTCTTTATCTTTTTCGAGTATTATATTGCATAACTAAACAACTTATCACTTATCAGTTTCACCTTACTTTTAACTTGACTTGAGCCACACTTTTATGAAATTTGTTTCATAAAATGTTTTCATTATACTTCATGATCACTTTAAGTTCCTAATTTTATTATATTCATCATGAAGAGGAGATTTAATGAACATTTTGTAAAACTAATGCATTTCTTATAACTTAAAAGAGTCACTTACAAATAAAAATATAAAAAACTGAATTTTGTAAAACTGGATCACTTTAAGTTCCTATTATCATAGCCAGTTTTCTGTCATTTCATTTATTTGGAACCACAGTAACGCAACGACACTGAATTTCGGTCCCATCTCCACATGTATACTAATCTAAATGCATTTTATAAAAATTAAGACACAAATTATTTGCACTAATAGCCAAGTAGGTGTGAAATGCTAATATGAAACACATGTTGAGAATGGAATGTTCCCATCCAGATCTAAATGCATAAACACGCGCATTTCACATAGCTACTTGGACCGAACATAAGAAATATCAATTTGGCAAAAAAAATCAGAAAAAGTTGAATCACTTTTTTGTCATTTCATTTAACATATCTCAAAATCGATATGTAGTGGAGTAGCATTTTATAGGAGATTTAGACGCAGACAACAGATTAATAATATGAATGAGTCGTTTTCAAGGTGCAAATATTTAACAAATATTTAAGAGATTAGAAGTTGGTTTGTTTAGCTCATTTTGCTTGCACGTCCTCGCCTACTACTCCCTCTAATTTTCTATACTTAAATTAATCAACCAAACTTTCATTAAAATCTAAACCCATCTGATCACTTTCCCTCACCATCTATCTATATCTCTCTAGCCGTCCACCTCTCCCCTTCTCTCTTGCCGGCCACCACCACGTACAGTTCCGTGTCGAGGCTAGCGAATCGAAGCAACTTAAACTTCATTGGGTAGGGAAACATTAGAAATTACACATATACACATAAGGTTCGAGTTGGATCATGACGAGCGGACGATTTGATGATATGGAGGATCGAGAGAACTCATCGGACCACAGCGGGGAATCGTTGGCTAATTCGGCCGGATATCACAAGCTGCCGGCCATTTCTTCCCAAAAGAAAAGGTAATACACTCAATGATCATTTTCAATTATTGTTGTTAATTAAATATTACTATGCAAGTGATTTTAATTAGTGGCCCTAATTAATAAATAATATCTGACCTATATTTTGTTGCACTTGAACAGTAGAAAGGATTTGAAAAGGAAGGTTGTGTCAATTCCAATCAATGACTTGAAGTCCTCGTCCAGACACAAAGGCGAAGCCGCTCCGCCATCGGATTCTTGGGCATGGAGGAAATACGGCCAGAAGCCGATCAAAGGGTCTCCATATCCGAGGTGAGAATTGAGATTCCAAGTTTTAGGATGATGTATGTGAAGTGGAATGGTGTTTCATGAAGTTAACAAGTACGGGATAATATAATGTTGGAGATTGATGACGTGGCGTATTGGTATTGGTCAGGGGATACTATCGATGTAGCAGCTCAAAAGGATGTCCAGCAAGAAAACAAGTGGAGCGTAGCCGTGTGGACCCCACTATGTTAGTAGTGACGTACTCCTCCGATCACAACCACCCATGGTCGCCGTCTTCTAGACACCACCACGGGCACAGTCCAAACAGCCGGCAGTCATCACCACCTGTCGCCGCCGTGTACGGCGAATATGACGACGGAGTTGCACCGCCCGTCAAGTCAGAAACCCAAGAAGTGGTTGACACGAAGCCGTGCACGGCCAACGACGACAAAAAGTTAGCCACATTAAATATTGCCGCCTTTGAGGACTTCCACGGCTGGTTCGCCGACATGGGCTTTGCCTCCGTGCTCGACAGCCCGATGTTGGCGGAAACAAGTTCGAATGACACGGATATGTCGATGCTTTTCCCGATAATGGGCGAGGAGGAGGAATATTTGTTTGCGGATTTGGGTGAGCTGCCGGAGTGCTCGGTGGTGTTCCGGAGGAGGGAGGCAGTGACAGGTGGGACTCAATGGTGTGGGACCACGTCTTGACACGTGTGAATTAAGTTGACTATTCAAACAAACTTTGTCTCTTATGTAATGCAAAATTGAGGCGGCTGTCGAACATAAAACACTAATCGGACGGTTCTAATTGTTTTCAGATCATTTTTGATTAAATCTAATCAATTTGCATATCTTCCGACTTCCGCCATCGAGTACGTCGTTTTTGTTTTCTGTATTTATCAGTTGTTAGAAAAAAATATCAATGTAATTATTTTTGGACATTTTGTGTAGCATAACATTAGTGATATACACCATTCCGGAAGTTCAATCATTTTATGCACTTTCCTTTTTGTACAATCAATATACACTCTTATTGCCATATTGGTAATAGTTCAAAGAGAAAAAGAACAAAAGGAGCATGAGATGGCGGCCAAGGGTGGTCATTTTCATTTTTATATATATATCACACAACCCTTGGACGCCTTTTTATCAAAATATCATACCATGTTAATTAAAGAAGGAAGAACAATTATGGGGGGAAGTAATGCGTTGGTGTTGCAAATGCAAGTGATGGATCCGATCCTAACTTTATGATGAATTTGAACAATATGAAAATGTAGGTTAAACTAAGTCAAATATATAAACTAAAAATCCAATATTTTGACATCTGAAGTTTAATTGAATAATATTTTACCAAACTGATCTATATATTGATTTTATTAAATTTGTTGTGCGTTGGAAACGAATAAATAAATTAAGAGAGCAAAGTTGCCATCCAGCCTTTATTAATGCAATAATGCACCAACGTTGCACTCTGGGCAACATACTTGCACATGTAGTTTCATTAAATGTATTTATTAATAAATATTAGAATAATTTATTAAAATAATAATATATCTGTTTACATGAAGTTTAAGCTAAAACAATAATAAGAAAATAACACGTCTTATTAAAATAGTAGTATAACAGGCGTGACAGCATAACATTTTTTATTAAGCGATCAATTTGGCATCTTGTGTGGTTCGAAAGTCCGATCACAAGTAATTTTTTATCATCCCATTTGTTTTTAAAATATCGATACAGACAGAGTCAATCATAAACTATTTAATCACATTTAATCATTAAGTATTAAGTATTAACTAACCTTTTGATTCCTTTGAATTATTGTTTTTATTGTTACTTGTCCACAGTAATCTTATCGCCTCGATTTCATTAACATATTTTAATAAATTTAATTAACGTATCCAAAATGTCATCTGTTGATATAAAATATTTTAATTTTATATTCTATCGAATATTATTGTGCCAGACTTCAAGTGATCGGCCCTGCTGGCCCAATTTCGTAGTCACTTCTTCCATTTCAAGTAGAAAAGCTACTTTTTCATACCTCAACAAGAACATCAATGCAACAGAACAAAAAACAGACTGGACATGTTTCCTGTCTTAAACAAATAGGTACACAAGCTCTTTATGGAATGTCAAAAATGGACATACATTTCACTTTTCAAAACTATTTAAGGCTTCGTTTGGTTGCGGAGAAAAAGTGAGGAAAAGATAATTTTTAAAAAAAAAGATTTTCTCATAAGAAAGTTATAAGGAAAATTTGATCTCAATTTGACTATTTTTTATATTTCCCCCCCTTACAATCAAACACATAATTCATTTTCATTCAAAATTTTCTTTTCCTCTTTTTTTTCCTCGCAACCAAACGGAGGCTAAAGGAAAATGGTATAACTCCAGTAGCATCTGCCTTTCTTGACATCAAAAACTTCTTTACCAAAGTCGATGTTCTCACCTTTACCTATGGAAAGGGGCAGCTGCGCCATCTTCACTTGCTTCCATGGCTTTCTTACTGACAATTTGATATATCTGCTTCAGGACCTCAGCAAGCGCATTGTCTACATTGACTGCTTCGAGAGCTGAGGTTTCCATGAAGTTAGAGGTGGCAAATGGGTGGATTGGGTGGATTTTAAACGGATTGGATTTTAAATGGTGTAGACCATTTAATTCATTTAGTCTGGTCAACAGTCAGTCAATGTCGGTCAACGCTGGTCAACATTCAGTCAACGTTAGTCAACACTCGGTCAACGCATGTCAACAGTCAGTCAATGCCGGCCAACACCGGTCAATAGCCAGTCAATGCCGGTCAACAGTCAGTCAATTGATTAATGGATTGTTAATGAATTGTAAATGGATTCAACACAATCCATTTAGTAAAGTGATTTTTAAATGGATTGCAAATGAATCGTAAATGAATTGTTAATGGGTTATAAATGGATTTTTTAATGAACCATTTACTTAAATGGTCCAATTTGCCACCTCTAAATGAAGTAGAGGGACTTCAGCCAAGGATTTTATTTCTTCTGTAAAGACTGCAACCAGGTGGCGGAGGTCTGATTTGTTTCCAATGAGCATGATGACAATGTTGGGATCTGTGTGATCCCTAAGCTCTTTAACCCATCGTTCAACACTTTCAAAGGTGGAGTGCCTGGTCACATCAAATACCAGAAGCACACCGACAGCCCCTCGGTAGTAGGCACTTGTTTGGCATGGTACCTAACCCATAGAACATTGTTAGCAAAAGAAACAGATGCATCACTAAAGGTATATCACTCAGGTCAATAATATAAAGCCAATGTGCAACCAAAGCTAATAAAGAACCTATTTCGGTGTAGACTGCTTGAATAATACTCTCTCCATCTGCTCATTTGAGTTTGAATACAAATTTTTTTAAAAAAAAAGGTTATGTGAGATAAAAGTAGGTAAGAAAAAGAATGAAAAGTAAATAGATTGGAGAGTGTGTGTTTGTGAGAGTAGAAAATATTCTATTTAAGGAAATGAGAAGTATATTTTTGAACGACAAAAAAAAAGGGAATTATAATATGGGAAAGTCGATGCTGAAGCTATAATAACTACTCCTATAAGATACGACCTGTGATGATTGGCCTAATACTAAGCATATACCTTATTCACCATATCAACAAAAAGGCGGACCCAGGTATACAGCAAAATACATACTCCAAGCCAAATAGCAAAATCAAGATCATGCAGATAATGGTCCAGCAAACTACCCACTACGACCATACACATGCACTCATCAAATTTGAAAACAGCCAACGGCCACAACAGGATCATAAACCTGGACCACCTTAATGCTAAAATTGGGAATTTATTATTCTGTCGCAGGGTTCAGAAATACATTCCTAGTTATAGACTATAATCATTCAGTCGAGGGTTACTATAACTTATTGGGTAAAATTGACAAGTTCATCTTAACTTGCCGCTAAAAGGAACATTTTCTAACGCATGGGGAAAGTCATCAACTTCACCAAGCAACACAATGAGGATGCACAAATCTCATTGTCTGCTACTAAAAAGTCCCAACTACTCCAACATCCTCTACTTAAATGATAATCCATAAACTCAACAAATCCGGTTTCAAAAATAGTCTAATCGCAATGCAGATTCAATGTATTCAAATGTGTTGTCACGCCTTTCCCGTGACGCTCTCTCCTGGCCGTGGCCGTGGTCCATTTATTCAATGTATTGTCACGCCTTTGAGGTGAGAATGTATTCAATATTTCAATGTATTAATGAGCCGTGGCCCATTTATCTGCATGGTTTTTTTAGTTATATAGTAGGAGTAACGTATATTGTAACCTATTTCAAGATAATCAGGAAAGGGCTCCAGAATGCTAATGCAGCATTGTATTTGTACGGAATGGATATTAAAATTAACGTTGACGAGAAATAAAATCATATGGCTAAACTTTAGAGTTTAGGCAATAATCACATGCTTATTATTTCTGAAGCTAGGGGAAGAATTAAAATTGGAAAAAGAAAGTGTTCCCTCTTTTGTCGTTGCTTCTCTTGTTGTAGTTCCTCGTAGTTGGGACATGAGAGGTTCCAATCAATCTCCATATTAATTGATGTTGATGCTTTGCTTCGATTCAGAGTGCCAATCAATCTCGCAGAAAAATTGTTTTTCTTTAAATTTTATTTTCCTTACTATTTTCCCGCTATTATTTTTCCGCAACCAAACGAAATCTTATTTTCCCGCTACTATTTTTCTGCAACCAAACAGAGTCTTAGAAGACTGGGTATCAGTGGATGCGTTGGTCTGTATGTATAAAAGTCCACTTGTGGGTATTTGTGAAGCTCATGGGTATTTATGAAGCTCACTTGCTACCGGGGCTGCAAACTCAAGCCTGAAGCTAGGCGCCTGTCACGTTCTTGTGTTACCTATTGCTGCATTAACATTCAGGTCTATACATACCCAGAAGGATAACGCTATGTAAAGATTAAGTAAAATGTGCTCCAAACGAGCACAATATCAATTTTCTCATAAAGGCACATTGTTAAAGTTACGCCTCATAGAGAAGCCAAGGATTGATCTCCAGTGTATAATAACTACAGATGTGATTTCCTGACTACTGGCCATGACACAAAATGCAGGAGCTTGAAATGCATCAAGCAGGGAGCTGGAGTTTTGACTGGTTCTTCCAGCTGCAATAAGAGGTTCAAATATCAGTCCCGACTACAAATTTAACAAGTTCTAGTAGTTCAAGAAGAGTTGTGCTTACCTCATAAAGTAGTAATAGAAAAAGTCGGCATAGAGGGCAGCCTGGACAATGCCTGAAACGCAAGCTGAGGTGCAACGACATTAAAAAGCAGAACAAATAAAACACTGAATGCAAGATGAATGCTTGTTGCATCTGACATTTGAAAGACTTACAAATCCATCTTGTGAAATGTAGTTCTGTGTAATATCTGTATATCCAGTTGAGTATATAGAGCGCACGATATGCCCTGCAGTTACGAAGTACGTATTCAATTACCTTGGCTGCCAACAGAAATAAATGCACACATATCTAAGAGATGATCCCAAGTAAGAAAAAAGATTACGAGCGAAAAATCTCCACGGAATTTCTCAAACTGGTTATCCAGCAGTTTTCAAAATTTGTAAAGCCTGCGGATAAGTTTTATAAAATATAGAGGGCAATTTTCATACCCAAGAAAGAAAACATATTGCACAGTCAAATTGTCCACATTTCCACTTCTCTGTAGTAAAACCAACTGAGGAAGGATTGCTACGGCCTCCAAGTATATCGAGAAAGCCCAACAAATCTGCAAATGAAGAAAAGTACATTTGTACGACGGATAATGATTGTCCGGATGAGAATACAGTGTCCCTTAAATCTCTTTGTCAGTGTTTATATAAAGAAAATAAAGAGCATTGCCGGTCAGACAAGGCTCTGCTTTTTTTGGGAGAAAATGGACCAGCTAAAATTAGCACTTGGGCATTTTACTGCTAAATGTCATTTGAAGAATATATACAGTATACCAATGAATGATGACATATGTGGATGAAGCTTATAGAACCATCCCAAAACACACGCTCATAGTCATAGCTATAAATGCCCACTTTAAGGAGAAAATAATAAAAGAGCTTAAGATTAGCCTTACATATGATGCTGACTCTTGGTTCATGAAATTCAATCTAATCAAATCAAACTCACATCATTAAAATTCAAATGCCAGACGCATACAACATCCATACTTTTTTTAGTTTCATCAAACGTGATAGCAATACAATACCCAGTAACAAAATAAAATTTACGGAAAAACATCGAAGGATGACGTTTTCCCCAGAAAGAAAATATCTAGGCATCACCTTATTCATCAAATATCAAATAAATAAATTGCTGTTCTGAATGTTCCCCCCTAAAATTAGCATCCAACACCGGTACATTCTTTATATCGGATTACCCTACTTCAAATCCCAAACCCCAAATCAGGCAACTCATTACCATTTACCACAATGCATTTGCAAAAAAAAACAGATCACCATAATCAAATTACCCTTATACATACTAGTAAAAAACACATAATCCATCACCTCCTGAAAGCTGAACTTCTCATGAATCAGCAATGCAAGCACAGCACAAACAGCCACAATAATCCAATGGCGAAAAGTATCCTGTTCTTTATCATAACTCCGCTTCACCACCTTATGCCTCCTCATGCACCACACAATCGCCACGGAGCTACTTATAAACACAATCTTCATCACCGTATTATACACCGATATAAAATCAGTTACCAAATCCAAATACCTAGTCACAAACACCATCGCATAAAGCTCCTGCGTCTTCAACGAAATCCCTAAAATTAAAAGCATATATTCAACGCCAGCTCCCAAATTACAAAACCAGTCAACATCATATCAACGCCAGTCAACTACGAGTCTCACACATACACGCTCGCACGCATTAAATCAAAATGTGGAGACTAGATGAGTTGATTGTGTTATTACCTGAGCAGGACTTGGTTGTGTAGATTTTGAGGAGGAGGACGAGGATGCTGATCAGGTGAGTCATGTCACCTGCTAATCTGAAGACATTCATTCTCGTTTTCTTCGATTTTGTCGGCGATCTACTAGACGAGAAATTGGTGCCCTGGAAATTGAGAAGCGCTTGACGGAAGACGATCGGAGAATATTTTCCTTTTCGAGAACTTTCGATTTTTATTTATTTAATATTTATTTTTATAGATAATAAAGTGCGTGTATGTGGAAAATTGGGAGATGACGTGGCACGTTTTGAGAAACGGCTACTGCCACCACGACGTTGTTTTCGTATTGCTGGATTTGTGAAAAGAGAATGACATAAAAAGCCCAATATATTCGGCCCAACCTAAATCCGAGCCAAATCCACTGACCCTGAAGCACCATCCACCCACCACACACGAGCATTATGGCGCAGAACAAGCTCTGTGTTAAAGCTGAAGAGGGTGAGTGCTAATGGCCGTGTGTCTATGAGTTCTCCAGGTTTGGATTCAAATCACATTGATCCAGTCAAGTTCCCATGTAACTAATTTGGAGTTGGAGAGCAATGGAAGGCCAACTCTGTAAAACTGTATTGCACTATAGAAATACAAATTGATCAAACAAATAATGTACATTCTCCAATGATGTAAACAAACTCAAATTACAAAGAATTTTTTCCTCCAGCAAATTGCAACAAGCTGAATCCTAAAACAAGCATCAATCATTCATATTTTTCAATACATTTTTTATTCTTGAAATTGCAACAATGACCTCCCCAAATCCTTTGAATTGAACATTCATGTTCAACTGTGGAAACTGGAACCTAAGCTCAGATCTCATGTCTGACCATAAGGTCATCATCCACCAAATCCTCATCCAAAAACCTCTTAACAGCCACCCTAATATCCTCACCTCAACCCCAACGCACCTTTCCAAAAACCTCCCAACCCTTCCCAACTCCTTATCCTTCAAATCAGTCACAAATGGCCTAACCTGGATCGAATTTTCCGGTTGCGAAAAGTACGCATTCGGGTTATCATCAACCAGCACCGCCTTATTCAACTCCCTCCCAATCTCACCTAAATCCTTCACACCATCTGCACGAATCCCCATACAACTTATGTGAAATCAGCCCCTTTGGATCGGTCCTGTCCAACACCAAACTCGCATGCTCCTGCAACCCTGCTGTAAAGATTACAACTTCATACTCAGCCGCTGCTTTTTCCAGAAACTCATTCAAACCCGGATGCTTTAAGACATAGAAAGTCGCTTATTTGGTCCCGATTTCGGCCGGACAAAGAAATCAAATCGCCCGGTTGTAGGGTCGGCGGTCGAATGGACCAACGTCTCGTCTAAATCGAGCAAAATATGGTCTGCTTAAAAGGGTAATTCTGAGGCGGTAGTTTTCTAGGGTTTTCAAATTCGAGCGAACGGGTTGGAAAGTTCTTGAACCATCACATCGGCTTTCTCCAAGAACTGGTACCTTCTTGTCTTACAATAACTTGACGGTGGCGTCGCTGTACGTGCTAGTTTAGAGAAGAATTAAACGATGCGGCGGCGGCAGGGTTAGTTGAAGGAGGTGATGGCGGCGGCAACACCGTTGGATTTGATAGGTGTTCGGTTCCGGCGGCGGTTCTGACTCTTGAAGGACTTGGTGGGTGTCCTCTTGACGTACTCTAGAGACCATTTTAGGTTGGATATGGATTTTGAGAGATATATTTTGCAGAGGATTAGCAGAGGGATTTGGTTTGGAGTTGTGAGATCCAGGTTGGTGCGATGACATGTGACGGTGACGGTTGGCTCGGTGTCGTTTGAGTTCAGGTTCGGCGTAACGGTCTCCCAAATCGCCCTCTTTTGTCCATAATCCCTTAAAAAATCGAATCTTTAGTATTTACACACTCATAATTCAATTTCGTCAAGTTTCTGAACTCCACAAATAGGGTTACCCTCCCTCTCCATGGTCCCTTTGCGATAAAGTTGAGACCTTTTTGCTTCATTTTCATCTTCTTGCAAGCTCTGAAAAATGGCGGATGTGAGACTAATAGTAACGGGAGTAATTAAGTCTGTCTCCGCGCAGGACGTAGCTGAACGAGGTCGAAAGCCTTTGTGTCTTTGTGTTTCGATTTTGTAGGATGTTGCTTCTTAACTGAGTGTTGTCGAAAATGTCCTAGTTGATTGCTGAGGTGTTTGGGACGTATTTTCTGATATTTGCGGGATGTGGTGGTGAATCTGTGCAAAGATAAAGTGATCACCTTTCCAGGAATAGCCATAGTTTGGGGTCTGGTTGTGATGGTGTTGGTCTACTCTGTAGGACATATCTCCGGCGCTCACATCAATCCTGCTGTTACTATCGCCTTTGCGACTTGTAAAAGATATCCATGGAAGCAGGTGGGTAGAAATTCTCAGTCAGAAACTGGTCAACTATATGTTTGACTAAATCAATGGAGTGTTTTTTTGTATGACTTTTTGGAATACTGTTAACTTGAATTTCAATTTTACGCGTGATCAGGTTCCGGCCTATGTGGTTAGCACAAGTGTTGGGATTGACTCTGGCGGCTGGAACGCTGAGGCTGATGTTTGAGGGGAAGCAGGATCATTTCTCTGGGACACTGCCTACTGGGTCTGATATTCAATCGTTTGTGATCGAGTTTATCGTCACGTTTTATCTCATGTTTGTCATCTCCGGCGTTGCTACAGATAGTAGAGCTGTGAGTATCCCATCTTATGAAAACACATTTAAGATATATCAAAGAATTGGTAATATATGTTTATCTTCTTTTTTTCTTCTTTTTTGATGATGTTTGCAGATTGTGGAGAGCTTGCGGGACTTGCCGTTGGAGCCACTATTTTGCTTAATGTCATGATGGCAGGTGAACCATCTATTCCATTCTCTCCTTACAAATCCAAAAATGTCTTGATTTTTGGCAGGAATATGTTTTTGTGCATTGTTTTTATTTTAGGCCAGTGTCGGGACATCTATGAATCCTGCGAGGAGTATTGGTCCTGCAATCGTGTTTGAAAAATACACAGAGCTGTGGATATATATACTGGCACCAACACTGGGGGCAATATCGGGAGCTCGGGTTTATAACATTATTAGGTTCACAGACAAGCCAGTGCGTGAGATTACCCAAAGCTGTTCTTTCCTCATGAAGCCAGCAACAAATGGTTCTGTTTAAATGAATGGCATTGTACGTAATACTTTAACTATTAGATCAGCTTACTTACTCGATGCGCTGTAAGTCGTCTCACCAACAGATTCCCTTTGTAGAGTGTGTTCTATGATGCCTACCATGTAATGCAATGCAGTGCCCTTTGTCTGCGGACTATTGAATAATAGTTCTGCCATTTAGCTATGTTTTCGATGATAGCCAGGAGCATGTTTTGTGAGGGCATCTTTTGGGATCTCCCTCGGGCAGTGGAAACCATATTAAACTGACAACAACCAACTACTGCAATCCTACCTATCATTTCATGGAGCCATCTTATCAGTTCGGAGCCTAACTTGAGACTGTGAAAGTGAAACATGACCATACTCCATGAATGAATATGTAATCACTTCAATGCATTCCCACAAGACCACTTGCAAGAAACCAGAGACAAACATGCAACAAACCATGTTCCAATTCCTAATCTCAGCCTTTACCAACGCAAAAATATGATTTAGCGACAGAAGTAAGGTTAGGTCAAGTGTAAAATCAAACCGGTAAATTTTCGATTACAGCGGCTATTGAACCGGAAAATACGGTTCAATCAATGTACTGAAAATTCATTCATATTCAAATTGAAGCAATTGGTGTAGATCGTGAGCGCTTTAATCTTCCGTCAACGCCAATCCGATCTCGAGGTTGGAAAGCTCTCTCCTTTAAAGATACCCAAACGTAAATCGTATATTCTTATTCCCCTAATCCGGTTCGTGAGAGCATCCGAATATGCTTTTCATCAAATCCTTAGCATTTTAAGGTCTAATCGGTTTCTCACTTTTCATCTTTTCGATCTCGACTAATTCAGGTAACATGTCGGAGCTGGTGGCAGTGAAGAATGTGTACTCAGTTTGGGGGATTCCGTCGGAGGAGGTGAGGCCGAGGCTGCTTAAGCTGATGCAGGAGCTGAGGACGGAGTTCAATGGGCCGGAGTTCGAACCGCATGTGACTGTGGTTGGGGCGATTACATTGACTGAGGAAGATGCGGTTCAGAAGTTTAGAGCTGCTTGCGAGGGGTTGAAGGCGTATGAGGCTAGTGTGGTTAAGGTGGACAAAGGGACGTTTTTTTATCAGTGTGTTTATATGTTGCTGCATCCTACACATGAGGTAAATGCTTATCTTGGATTTTAGGTTTAGGTATTTGAAGATAATGATTTGAGAACGTGAGCTTAAATGTCGGAACTTTGGTGGTTTGTTGTGTTGTAACTTGTAACTGTTGCTAGATGGGGCGTTGATTTTTGTATTTGTGGCGGTTTGTACAGAGGGGAAAAGTTGAAAATTTTGGGAATAGAGTGAGTAATGATTAGCGTTGGGCGTGTTGTTGTTGTACATATGAGGCTTGCTTGAAAAAATGACTAATTAGTTTAGGCATGACAGTAGGACTATGTATTGTGACTCTTTTAATCTAGTTCCGCTGAAGTGGCTTGGTAGTTAATATGTGTTTTGTTAACGTTCAGGTAGTAGATGCTAGTGCACACTGCTCAGGCCACTTTGGATACAAGAGCTCAACCCGTAAGTCCTACATGGTTCATGTTCACATTGTTGAAGGTTTGGTGTCTGTTTGAAGTTGTGTGTGGTGGTAGTGTTTAATGTGCTGCTCAAGCTATGTATATTTATTTTTACATCTATTAATTTGTAAGAGGATTTAACTAATTAGTTTCACTAAGTAGTCTCCCAAACGTTAAAATGTGTATGGGGTGTTTGATGGTCCACGTTTCATGTTTGCCCTCCACCAACAAAATCAATTTGAATTAGCTTTGAAAGTTGAGGGCTGTAGTACTGCAAGTAATGTGAAAATTTGTCAAAATTAGGGGTTAGACCTGCTTTTATTTACTTTGCTAACATTGGCATGCCCATTTGGTTTGTAGTACTTGTCATAAGTCATAACAAGCTGTTTCCACGCGTTGATTCAAAACTGTAGGACTCGTTGCTATCAGGATTAACCATTGATTTTGTAGTCTGCCATTTATGTAGCCACAGAAGTTACATTGCAATTTTCTGTTAACGCGGAGTGTCTATGTATTGGTATCTGCCGTTAAACTTTATTGCACGCTGTCGAGTACAGTGAAGTTTAAATAGCGGAAGTATAAGGATATCTATTGTTTTAATGTGTTGATGGCTGGAAGCACAAAATGGACTTTATATTCAGTTTTTATGGTCTGGATATAGAATTTTATGGCTACTTTTGCTGATTTGCTTAAATACTGGTTGCAGCTTATATGCCTCATCTAAGCCTTCTCTATGCTGACATCTCTGATGATGAAAAGAAGAGGGCTCAGGAAAAGGCCAGGGCTCTCGACCCATCCATCGAAAGCCTCAAGTTCCCAATAACCCATCTTGCCCTGTACAAAACCGACACCGAAGACAAGTCCCTCAAGTCCTGGGAGAAGATAACGGAGTGCAGACTCATAGCTCCCTAGCTCAGTAGCTCGTATCTTTCTGATATAAAGAGCAAGAGATCCCCTCAACTTGTGTGTGCCTACTGCGTTGTCTAGTCTTCTGTACTGCATCCTCAATATTTCAGTAGTACATGTCTATCAGTCTAGCCTCTTTTTCCAACTCTTTAGACTGCACTACAAGATCACCAAGATAATGAAAGACATCTAAATAAATACTTTAGAACTACAACATAAGTATAAAGATTGCATTGAATCGCGACCTCACCGCAATGTTAGGTTTTATAAATGTGAATAACAAATTGCCAACGGAATGCCGCCAGGAAATTTTGCGTGACTTTGGCCGGATGATATGGTATCAACGGATTTTCTGCGGAAAATTTGTAGCGTGTACAGGGTGGCATACCGGCATGCATCTACTGGTAAACTAAGGCAAATATGGAGCCACATGCAAGAAACCGTTGAAGAGCTGTTTTGATCATTTACTGATCACATTCAACACATTCCATTTCTATCAAAGGCACATGCAAGAAACCACACAGTCAAACACAAACCTCATCATCCAGGCTCCAGCGCACGTTGGTGTACTGAAGACTCACATATTCGAATCGAAGTCCTTGATAAACCCTAGAAAATGATACAAACGGCGTTCATCGTGAGCGGGCTGCATGCGGTACTCTACATTACTTCAACGCCAGATGTAAAAATCTCGCGCATTTAAAGGTACCCTGAATCATATTCCCCTTAGCTTATTCCTTAAGTCATCCAAATGATCTGGTTTCCATCAAATCATTAGCATTTTTAGGTCTCATCCGTTTCTTTATTTTCATCTTTTCTTATCTTGTCAGAGCGGACGAATGGACATATTGTGTACTCGGTTTTGGGAATTCCGTCGGAGGAGAGGTGAGGCAAAGGCTGCAGGAGCTGAGTACGGAGTTCAACGGGCCGGAGTTCGAGCCGCATATGACTGTCGTTGGGGAGTGTTACGTTAACTGAGGAAGATGCAGTTCAGAGGTTTAAAGCTGCTTGCGAGGGGTTGAAGGTGTATGAGGCGTGTGTGGATCGGGTGGATAAAGGGACATTTTTCTGTCAGTGTGTTTATCTGTTGATGCATTCTACACGAACGTGAGGTAACTAACTGCTGATGTTTGATTTAACTATATTGAGCGCTGGATGAGTTGGTCTTTCCATTGCGATGAGTTCATTCAATGTTGTGAAAACGTGTCAATCTAGTGTCACCTTCACCAGCTTATCTTATTCGCATTATTTACATGATAGTATTGATTATATGGTAAAGAAAAAATGTGCGTCTGTGAGTGTGATGGTTCAAAAGGGTCGATCCATTGTTAGGTTAAGAAGAGGTATTCAAACTCTTTATGAGAGATGTGATCACCAGCTGTGTTTTGGGGCCAGACATGTTCAAATTAAGACGCCGTACAAGGAAGATGTTTGACCCAGGGAAATCTCAGCGACAAAAAGTAATCATCTCTAGCTACAATATGCATCGTGGGCCAAAAAAGTGCTAGACAAGAGATCAATCTAGAAAAGAGCTAAGAAATAATCAATACTTCTCTATGGACACTTTGTACTTGGATAATTGGGTAAGATCAAGGTTGGACCGACTTCAGAATTGAACATAGTTACAAGCCGAGAAGGGATGCTCAGTGACATTTTGACCGACATATGCATACCAATTGATTGCTGACCCTAAACTCATACTCTCTCTGTCTTATTATTATCTTCTCATTTGGTAGTTATCACAATTTTAAAAAAAAATTATATTATGTGAGATAATAGTAGAAAAGAGAATGAGTAAAAAGTGAATAAATTGATAAGAGAGTGTAAATGTGAGAGAGAAAACTTTCTATTTTAAGAAATAGGAAGAAAATTTTGAGATGCCAAAAAAAAATTGAGAAGAAAATTATGGAACGGAGGAAGTATTGAAGACTAAAATTCGCTCAAGGTGATATTATCTTACCTCGCAATCATTATAACCGCTTACAATTTTTATTTATATACATACCGGAATCTAATTATTGGAGTTGACAAGTGATTATGACAGTTGGAGTGTGGAGCTATGTAGACGGTTGCAAGGACATTGAAAAGCCCTCATATCCCTTTAATTGTTTTTTTTTTAAGATTACAAGAAATAATAGAGGCTGCTTTGAGAACGCTACTAGCCTAGGAAATCTCTTGACGTGGAGCATATAAGTGTTTATGGGCGAATCATCCATCATTGA
>JAWWMW010002009.1:2850-14406 GCA_035048345.1 Echeveria elegans
CCCTAAAAAAACCCTAGGAGTTAAGAAAGATCCGAATTTGGAATTTGGGGTTGTTGGAAAAGGAAGGGGCTTTCTGAGTGGGGTTGATGTGGAGTGAAACGGGTTGGATGTGGAATAGGGTTTAGGGATGAGGATGTGGCGGAGGAGATTGGGGTTTTGTGTAGTCGATTTGGAGTTGAGAGGTGACAGATAGGAGTAGCGGAGCTTGAGGAGGAGAGTGTATTGAGTGAGTTTGGAAGAGGCTTTCGCCATTTGTGAAGGAATCGATCTGATCGGATTTGTCCCAGTGAGTTGATTCGATTGAAATGGCAACGCTCTCGTCGCCGCCGAGCGATTTTGCTCAGGCTTAGAAATTATAATTAATTTAAATAATTTATTGCGCAAAAATTATTTTATTTTATTATTTCATTTTCAGTTTTCAGCTACCATGACCAAAAGCCATACCGAGAGTGCCTAGTAAAACTCAATTTGCCTTTTCAGCCCATTACATGTAGCCGTTTGGTTGTTGTATAAAAGTCAGAATGGGTTTCTCATGAAAAAATAAGGAAAATCTGATCTCATTTTGTCTATTTTATTATTATTTTCCTTACAATTAAACACACATTTTTATACCCAGTTTTTTTTTTTTCGCAGCCAAACGACGCCGTTAACAAATGATTTTATTTGATTCCAGTAGTCTGGTTAGACTGCTTGATTCAGTTTTTCAGGGAAGATTTAGGTAATTAATATTTTTATCACATTTATTGTGACACATTTTTGGGAATAAGATGACTTTTATTCCATGAACAATCAGCACAATTTACAAATGCAAACTAGGATGCCCTGGAACCATACTCATGATGATACAGATAAAACAACAGTTGATGGTAATAACTCACCACTGCACACTTGACTCCAATTTTACCAGAATCAGTTGGTGCAATCCCGATAACGTCTCTTCCTGAAAACAACGGTGGACACTCTAAATGAGACTCGTGTCACGGTTACAGCTTCACAATCGAATACAGCGAAACCAGGTATGTTATTCGGAAAACATTGGACTAGTGCCTAATAAGAATTAAACTTGCAAGAACACTTTCAACTAAATTGCTATATAATCCTACGTCTTTGAACGTAGATCTTGTGACAAATTTGAACTCCTTTTTTTTTTCCACAAAATCAATAACAAGAAGTTAATATGAAAAAACACAACTGTTGTCAACAAGGCCGCAGACTGCAGAGTATACATTCAAGATAAGTATATACCGGTTTGAGCTGAACATCTACCTGCTCTTTCAAAGCAGATACCAAAACTGAACAAAGGCGGTGGAACTGAAGCGAATCACCGAGGAGGGTTTCAGTCAATAGGTATTAACAGAATATACAAAGATGCTTTCTCAGTATTGCAAAAGTAAAGCTAAGAAAACCCCAAACAGAACAGAGTACATGCAATTCAAGATACAGTTTGAACAAAAACATTCCAATATTTGCTTTCATATGTCCAAGTAAAACTGATTCAAGACCAACCCAGCAAATAGACTCAACAAAAAGAAACAATTGATTGCAAAAATATGAAATCTAGCAACAAATCATTCCCCTCAATCCTCCACGAGCCAAGGGCAAAAAGACTTTATTGAAAGCAGCTATATACATAAACAATGCAGAAACAACTAGCTAGTTCATCGTGCAACTTTCAACCCATTCATTCATCTATCTCCAGCCTGAGTATTACCTCCACCATTGCCGCCATTGTCAGATGACCCTGAGTCAGGGGCATTGGTGCCGCGGAATGAAAACAGCGCATTAAATGGCCATGATATTGAAAACCTCACACCAGTGGTCGCATTTTCTTCTCCACCATGGTTCTGGTTACGGTCACTGTTAGTGTTACCACTATCCCTCCTGGAAGCCCCAATTTTTGACTCATCAGCAGGCAACTGATATCTACAGACTGGACAGGAACTATGAAGTTCCAGCCATGGCGTGATACATCCTTCGTGGTATTTGTGCTTACATGGCATCTCTTTTGCTTCAGAACCAATTTGGAAATCTTCTAAACACACAGAACACTGTACATTGTCTTGGATCTTGACTGTCGGCATTGCATCAATAGCTTCCTTCTTGGCTGGTGGAGTTCCGTATCGATTGGGATCGTTTTCAGCTAAGTGCTGAAGCAATGTGTCTAAGCTTGGACCAAAGAAGTAGTCGCCAACTGAGCCTATCGGCGGAGCTTCACCTTCACCATGACCATGATTCTCGCCAGCATCATACGAGCCTTGCACAATGATAGTATGATTGAATGGATTGATCAAAATCACACGCTCTCTTCTCCCGCCTCCCCTTTCCCTTTCCATCTCCCTCTCCCTACTCACACCATTCGAATTCTCAGTTTCCGCTGCCATCTGATCCCTAATCCCTTGCAACATCTCAAGAATCGCATCTGCACTTCTCCTCCTCCTATCATTCATCTCACTCTCCCTATCCCTATCCCTAGTTCCTCTCTCCCCACTTTCCTCCTCTCCACTCTCGTCACTTCCATCCCTACGCGGCACGAGCTGCACTCTAACAACTCTTCTTCCTGTTCTTGAACCAGCTCCACCCATCATCCCAAGCATCAACGGCAACCAAAGAGACATGCCCAAATCAGACCCCGTGGCATCCTCATTAAATCCCCTATTCACATCTCTATTATTACTAGCCTCAACTTCCTCAATGAAGCCGTTTTGACAAGTTGGACACTTCGCCTCAACCTCCATCACAGGACTTACAATCTGCGAACACATATGACACCAGTACCTTGTTCCTACCGCCTCATCCATCTTCAAATCTGCCACATTCCACACCACATCACAAATCAAAAAACTCCTAAACCACAACAAAGCTTAAACCTTCACCAAACACACGTTACACACAACCCCCAAAATTTCAAAAAACACAAAATCGAAATATCTAGGGTTCATATAAACCCTCAAACGCTGACCAACATCACAAAATCCTAAAAAGTCCACACCTTTACGACACCTATCACCGAAAAACCCTAAATTTCAAAAAATCGGCAAACAACAAAATCGCTAAAATCGAAAATAAATCAGAAAACACGAATTTCGATTGCTTACCAGAAACGAGAGAAATCGACCTGCACAGCAGCGGAGACGGTTGACGAAGATCGATCGACCGACAGCTTTGGAAAAAAAAAAAGAGTAGAATTCTTTTTTGACGAGAGATGAAACGAGGGTTTTTAAATTCAACAACGTGGAGAACGAGAAGCGTCTGGAAGATTCGCGACTTCTAGAAATAGTACGATAAGTATAAATTTTTATTTATTACGGGTTAAGATTAGAGAAGTACTGATCCTGATCGTAATTGGATTTATTTAAATTAATTTTTTTTAATAAGGAGAATCTGGAAGAGGGGTTCTTTTTGCTGAGTTGGTTTGTCGCTGGAATTTTCTTGAAAGTGGGAAAACTAGAGAGGGTGGATTTTGTGTTTGGTTCGGATACGGCAACGTGTAGACTTTAAAGTTTTTAAGGAGTTGCGATTGCCAGAACATTCTAATGTCGCTAAATTCCTGGGCCCACCTCGTTTGCCGTTGCAGACATGATTTCTCTTTTTTAGGAATGAAATCAATCATTTGTTTAATTTTTATTAACTATTGCATTTGTTGAATGCACCATATAATTCAAAATGGATGACTGCAAATGAAAATAATTATTTAAAAAAAAATCTAATTATTAATTTATCAAAAAATTACATTTGGAGTATTTATTTAATTAATATACTTATTAATAATCAATATCTATCCTAATAATTGGCTTATGTCCACAACACACAATTAGCTAGTAAATTTTTTTCGTCGCTAAATCATACATTTTTGTCGTTAAATGAATTAGGAATAAGACAAAAGAGGAATAAGATAAAAACAAAAAATACTCATTTAAAATTTAAAAATAGAAATTCCAAATTTATATTAAATTAAAATTAAAAAATTAACTCAATTAAAATTAAAAATTAAAAATTCATATGTATAAATTAAAAATTATTTAGAATACATTAAAAATTTTGAGGAGTATCGAATTGAGACACGGGAAAAATTTCCGTCGGGACGACGGGCGCAGAGCTAGTAATATATATAATAGAATAGGATTTGACAGCCCATTTAGGGACGAAATTTCTCTCGCTATCCCTTCGAACCAAACATCAAATAATTTTATCAAATTTTATCTCTAAATATACCCTCTTATTCAACTAAGTTTGATAAGATTTGTTTTTGTGAATTGAATCTGAGGCGCCAACGACGAACGGAGGAGAGGAATAAGATGGAAAATTGGTTTTTTGAATCGCAGAAGCAGAGGTTCTCTCAGCTCCTCCAAAATTGGTTTACAGCAAACTCATTTTAAGGTAAGTTCTTATTTTTCATTGTCTGTCAATTAATACCGGCTCATAGGTCATTTTCTGTAGAGATAAGTTAGGCCTTCTTTTTGAGATACAATTATGTAAGTCTGTTAAGATTTGCACGGAAATTACTGGTGGCAGTTGTTGATAAGTGGGATGCCCATGTACTGGTTATCAATAAATTTGTTCCAGCAAATTGGAAGGTAATCTACCAGTTAGTTGTTGATTCTCTGCGAGTTTAGAATGCATGGACCTTGTCATCAAATACTTGGTAGTGCTGGATTTAACTTTTCCAGTTGATGCTGAGAACTTAGTTGTCTTGTTGAGATTTTTTTTCCCTTCCCGTAGAATGAACCGGGGCAAATACAAATGGTCTGCCCCGGATCAGGCTATTTGGTCCAAAGTATTAATAAAAGTCCCTTAAAAAAAAAAGAACCGGCGGGAAGAATCTTGGAGCTATGCATCATACACTTAGCAATGTCTGAAATTGAAGTACTTGGAACAAGTCACCGAATTGTGATTAAGGAGAGGTGAGTGCATCTTATTTCTCAACTTTCAGTGTTAAACTTTTCAGTTCCCGGCAATGGAAAAAAAAGCCACACCTCTGCTTGCTTTTACAATGTAACTAGTTGTTACTGCTTTGCGATTAATTAGGCGGTGGACCTTGCTAAAAGATTTTGTGATGGCGCCGCACCTCGGATAATTAATGGTTGCCTTAGAACATACGTAAAGGACCATGGAGAGCCTCGTGTGCCCAAGGTGGTTATTGAATCAAGCAAAGAACTTGTATAGTGGCTTCCCAATGACACAGAAATTAAAATTTTGGACTTGATGCACAACGGTCAACACCAGACACTCAAGCAAGCACTTCTGATGAAGTATATTGCATCACATAGAAGCAAACCTTTAAGCCTTGATCTTATATTTATAATGTCACAAGTAGAGATTGTCTTGCTTAACAAGCAGTGTAACTAGCGGTAAATTTTTTCTGTTAACCCTAGTGTATTAATACCTGTAAAGATAGCACAACTATGTTGAGAAAATTGGACTAGAAATACTCTTTAGTGCAGGATTCGAAAAAACATGTAAGATAAAAACCTAGCGACATATTAATAAAACAGCTTGCACTGGAAAGGAAACCAACAAAAGCTTTGGAGGAGAAGCAGAGAAAAACTATTAGGGATTGCTAGCAAGCCAACCCTGGCATCTAACACGGTTGGCAGAAAACTGACACGCTCCATTCACTCTTCTTTAAAAGACAACTGGGAAGGAAACTTTGTGGCCATCTACGTTCTTCGTCACAGATCCATTCTCTACTATTTTAGAGTTTCCATTGGCAGATGCATTTTGCTCAGGTCCATTTGTTAGTTTGGATACTGCTTCTAATGGACTGAGCTTCCCATCTTGGCTTTTCATATCTACAGCCTTCCCTTTCCAAACCTGAAAGGGAAAATCAGACCGCTTAGTAACAACAAGAGAATGGCTGCTAATATATTTAAAACTGTTGCGCCCATACCTGCTTTTGGAACTGAATTCTAACTTTTTTCTCTTGTATAGCCGTTTGACGGGACTCGTAAAACTCAAAGTCATCAAGGATGGAAGTCCTGGATGAGTGCTCCTTAAAAATCTTGAGCATCTGAAGTCCCTGCTCCAAGTTCACCTACATAGAAGAAAATCCTTTTAAGCTGACCAATGTAACAACCAAACTGCGGCTTAACATAAGTACAGTTTCGGGAAAAGAACGTAAAGTTGTAAAGCAAAGAATTTACCTCCTGGGTGTCTCTGCTGTTGGTAACAGGCTTGTTCTCATTGCTCTGAATGATAATATGCTTCAGCAACGAGTTTGGCACATCCTTCACGATATGCCACTTCAAGGAGAAACAGCCATTCCACTTGTCTTGTTGCCAATATTCCAAATTTTTATCGAAGTCAACAGAACCCACCATCTCAGCAACACCAATAAACTGCCCACTAGAGTTGACCTAGACCAACGTTTTGCGGAAATTCAGTACACCAATTGGAACCAAGTTAATTAAAAAATTACAATTTTGTTGCACATACCGAGAAAAATAGAAACACGGGACAAGGAGCCGACATCTCTTGTGCTTGTTTGTATGCAGCATCAAGTTTCTTGTTCCCATTAGGTGTGCTGGCCCAAACATTATATTTTACACTTTTATGCACATCATCTTCACTGTACGACTTGATAATGAAGAACTTAGCATCTGCATAATCTACAGGAAAATCAGGTAGATTAACACTGTCAGCAATTGCGGACTCACTCAATTTAACAGTCTCTTCAGCAGTCACTTCAGTTTGAGGGGCACTGCTATCCTTAACCACTGAGGCAATAGAAGTAGGCCTTGATAAGTTTCTTAATTTAGCTCTCGGCCCTCTGTTCAACTCATTAAGACCATCTGCATACTCATTACCATATCTGTAAAACCCGTTGCCTTGCCCCCTTGCCATACAATTGGCACCAACAGAAATCCACCCTTGTCCATATAGTCGTGGATCATACGGATTGGATATGTATCCAACTCCAGAGTGTATGGGATGGCTGAGCATCCTGTTCATAAACCCATTGGCTGCACCATTTCCAATTGGCTTGTTCTGTAGCATAGCACCTCACATCAGAATATATAAACAGTGAATAAATGAAAGATAACACCCTACAAAAAATGCAAGTAAATAGTACCACGAAGTGCTTATGAGGACATGAGGGTTGATTCTTATATGCATCGTTTCCGCACGAAAACTTTGGTTCTGGATAACCAGAAGCAGGAAATCCTGCGGCCAAAGGGCCCCCATTCTGAAGAGAGCCTTTCGCATTGAATGCAGAATCTGAGTACAAAAACTTTGCAGGCACAACCCCATTCTTAACATTCATATCGTCACATTCAACAGGCTTTACCGTGGCAGGTTTTTGTATATGGTCCTTCACCACCTTTACATCTTTTTGTTCGACAATAGTTGATCCAGGTGTAAATGGGGCGCTGCTTGTCGTCACAGAAGGATGGGATGCAGTTCGCTGGTACTGTTGAGCATCGATATAGGGACCTGGGGAAGTTGCTGGAGAGTAAGGGGAATAAGGTGGATAGACATAAGGATTGTACACAAATGAGCCATTCTCCCCATAAAGACCCTGTTAAAACACCAGAATCATAAATGTTGATTTACAAAACAGGCCAATATGAATTCTCAAATAAAAAATTCAGATGTTAAATTAGGGCACCTCTGCTCCGTCCGCTTGGAAGTATCTCCTGTACTCATCCCAATCCTGTGCGGTGCCATCATAAGCTAGACAGTGCATTAAAAAAAACGTTATTACAGTAATAAAATAACCAAGAAAAGAAAATGTCAGCTATATGCATTACCTCCATAATAATATGGGTAGGTATTGGCATAGTACATGGACTGGCCCATGTAACCTTGTTGAAGTTTCGTGGATCTTTCGTATTTTTGGACATGTCCATTTGTGGCACTATCCTTGTTCAAGGGCCCAAATTTCCTGTCCGATGGCTGAGAAGTTGTGAAAATGAATTCCCATCACACCATAATAACAACTGATACAAAAAAGAGCCACACAAACTAAACAATGGGAGTTCACATGACTCAAGCTCAAATAAACTACAATACCTTCTTTACATCGTCAGACACATCAGAAGCCTTGTTGTGAGAATCCAAGGTCATCTTTTTCATCATATCTGCAGTTTCTAATAACAAACTGAATCAAGGAATCACACAATTATCATAAAAAAAAACTCTCAATAAAAATGAAAATATTAGCCTCCACCACCGCCAGCATGTCACTAGTATAAAAATCACGCTCTCTTGGCAAATCACCCCACACCACACTTGTCCGCACAAGATCGATCCTCAAAACCACTCAGTTCATTGTTTCGAATGCATCATAATTACTGAACAAATCAATCTGAACAGCACGAATCCGCATTGAACTAAATCAAACAAAAAAAGGATACGATTAGCAGAAGCAACACCAGCGGTATCCATCGTCTGATCACCGACGAGAGACAAAAATGCCAAACAAACAAAAATTCGACCTGGAGAGAAGAAACCAATTAAATAGCGATTACGAGATGAAAATGGATCCAATCGGAAGAATTTGAACGAGTATAGAACAGATCGGAATCCTAACGTAGCGGAGCTGCTGCTGCTTCAAGAAACGGCGGCCGACGACGACGAAGCAGCGAAAGGGTTTTACTTAAATCCGAAGCGATGAGTCAAATAGACCCCCAAAGCCTTCACTGTTTAATTTTATCATAACGTGACGTGGCTGTCATGGACGGATGTGATTGGTCACGAATCACACGTGGAATTATATGATTGGTTCAATAGAGTCATCAGTGCTTGTTGTGTTGTAAGTATGATTGTTGGAGTTAAAAAGGCCGCAAATCTAATGTGCCAACAGTACAAGTACAAACCCTAGTTTTGATTACGTAAAACGTCGTCGTTTTGAAATTTGAGCGAAAAGGTCGTTAAAAACTTAAAATCGAAGTCTTCACACTCCCCTCTCCAGAATGTTCTGAAAAAAACAAACAAATTACTGCACGTGGAGTGGAGTGGAGTGATGCTTGCTTTCACGTTGATGGACTTGCAGCCGATTTTCAATGCTCTTCACGTGCCGCACCTTTTATATGACCTAGCTGCTGCTCTTTTATATGTTGCTGATCAGAAAACTAGGCTTCATGAATTGCTCTGTATCTGTATATCAACATGAACTAGTGGTTTGGCAGATTCAATATCTTCCAAAAGAGAGAAACTGGTACAAAGTAGAAGTAATAATCCAACACAAATCCGAGCTACGCTCTCTTGACAGCATATGCCTTAAAAAGCACATCCCTGCCTTCTCCAGTTAGCTGGGAATTTAGGTTCAATGGAAACCATAGCGTCCATTTAATAATGGGTGACCATATGGTCGCAAAACAGCGACCATATTGGTATGGTCGCTAATGCCGCAGTTTGGTGTAGTGTTATTTCATATATTGACAGAAAAACCTATTTCAGAGTCTCATATTTCTTCGATTTCTCTATTTTCGGAATGTGCTCAATGGGACAACAAGTGGATTAAAGTACAAGCCTCACTAACCAAGTTGAGTTTATCAAATGTTATCTTTTTTTTGGGGTAGTTGTTAAACCTTGAGATTAACAAGTCTTACATTGTTTGCATTCTAAATGATTCAGATCCCATCTGAACTAATCATGTGAGTTGTAATTATCTGATTAGATCACTCGTCATTTACTTGTATTATAACATGTGAATTGTCAGTCTTGCATGGTGGTTGATGTTGAACTTGAAAATGACACCATTTTGAATGAATCAGGTACATGTTTTTAAATGTATAGTTGACTATAATGTTACACTCCTATTTAACAAGCAGAAGCCTGCAGAGAGCTACATATTCTCATTTCACAAAATGGATTTGAGCAGTAGCAGAACTGGCAGATGGTCTCTCCGAGGAATGACAGCTCTCGTCACCGGCGGAACTCAAGGCATCGGGTTAGAGCATTATGCGTTACATGACTACATTTTCAGTTTTGATTCATATTGATACTTTTTTTTCTTGATGGTAGGCATGCTATTGTAGGAGAACTTGCCGGGTTTGGAGCCATAGTCCATACTTGTGGATTATGTAGCCAAGAAGAACTTGATGCCAGACTCCGCGAATGGAAGGCTCGAGGCTTCCAAGTTACTGGCTCTGTATGTGACGTTACGATCCGTGAGCAACGTGTTCAGCTCATCGAGAACGTGTCTTCGCTCTTCAACGGCAAACTAAACATCCTCGTAAGGAAAAAAAAACATTTATGCATTACTGTTTTATTATAATTTGAAATTTAGTAAATTTATTTTTAACACCTATTATTCGCGCAATTTAGAACACTCTTTATTAAAACATTTGGATTAAAACACTTCTGATTCGTCATTTGTTTGGAAGTTGTCATCTCCAACCAAATGTCAACTTTAAAAAACCTTTAAAAATATCAAAAAAAACTTTAAAAAATTCAAAACTTTGTAAAACCGATAAGCGAAATGCAACCCTTTAGTAACACTTTTGATTAAAAAAATTATGCATTAACATTAAATTTAATTTGATATTTTAAATATTTAAAAACATGTAACACAAGATTTTAAAAAAATATAACAAAATGTTCAATAGTTTTTAATTTTGATTTTGTATGTCTCTGAATTTTTCAATTTTTTTTTGCTATGATTATATATATAATATGAGAAATTCAAGCTTTGTGAAACATTTATATTTAAAAACAACAAATTTTTTTTTAAAATTTCGTAAAAATTTAGAGACATATAGAATCATAATGACAAAATATTGGACATTTTGTTTATATTTTTGATAAATGTTTGTGCTACATTATGGTAGATATTTAAAATATAAAATTAAATTTATACAAAAATATTATTAATACATAATTTTTTATCAAAAGTTTTACTAAAGGGTTGCATTTCGCTTATCGGTTTTACAAAGGTTTGAATTTTTTAAACTTTTTTTGATATTTTTTAAGGTTTTTTAAAGTTGACATTTGGTTGGAGGTGACAACTACCGAAAAATGATGAATAAGAGGTGTTTTAATTCAAATGTTTTAATAAGGGATGTTAATGTCTAAATTGCGTGAATAACGAGTGTTAAAAACAAATTAATTATTTTCTTTATTACTATACTTTTAAATTTTTAAATTTAGTGGAGCTGAAATGATTAGATTTAAGTCAAACTGAGTCGAGTCGAATTGTTTCAAATGAAATCTTGTTAGGTCATATTAATTAACTATTTTGCATGACATCGGCGAATATATTAAAATTTATTCTAATATTATTGTCAACATAAAAAAATTGTTATATTCTTCCAAATTTATTCGCAATATAATTTGTGATTTATGAATTTATTTTGATGATTGTAAGTGTTTTGAAAGTAGTTTATTTGTTGCACATATTTTAAAAATATGAATTGAGTTTAGTCAAATCGATTTGAGTCTAATTGAACCGGGTCAAATTTCCAGTTTGAGTTTCTAAGGCCCAATTTATAAACACAATTTGAAAAAAGTTTAGAAATAGTTTTGAAACTCATTTTGTATAACTTTTTCGTTAATTTTCAAGTTCAAAACTATTTTCAAAACCATTCTCAAAACTTTTGGTGTTTATAAACTTTT